>QLTV01000211.1:2180309-2206002 GCA_003457575.1 Thermophis baileyi
AAGAAAAGAAGGATTTGGTTCTTTCAGTGGCGTTGGGGGGGGTGAAGAAGAGAAGTTGAATGCATGCAAGCAGTTTCTTTTCGCTTTGAGACTTTTGAGCCTGCCAATTCAGATGCAAATAAGTCCTTTAAAAGTCTCTGAAATTAATCCTCCCTTAACAAGCTCTGAGTGAGAGAAGAATATCAGGCAGGTTTCTTTGCAAGCAATAAAATTTACGAATCTTGAATAAGCGTGTTGAATTGGGCAAGGCTAATAATCCTTTTTTACTGTTCTGAATCAAGCGTAGATTGGTTATGCTATCATCAGGCAGCTTAACACAAAGGCAATGGTACATTCAATCAGATTATATTTTATTCTTCAGGCATCCTCTGACAACACTCACGGTTATGTAGAAGTTCTTCTGAATCTACAGTCATAATCTGGAACCATCACGAATATTGTAAAAAAGGATTAATGCTTCCCATCTCCTTGTTCAGGCATCCTTTCCCGGTAAAAGGCTTGAAAGTGACTTCCTTTGGGATAGTGTACTTCAATTACTCCCGCCCCCCAGGCATACTTCAATGATCAATAAGAGTACACAGTTATGATCACATGCCATGGACTACATGGCATGGACTACATTCCCCAGAATGCTATGTCTTAAAGAGACAGTTCTTAATTCTAGGCTAAACCCTTGATAAGCCAGCACAAACATGCTGAAATAGTTTTGTTTAAAACTCCTAGGACTTCCAGTGCTGAAATCATCATTATCCTCTTTTAATGACACCATAATCCCTTGCGGGGTGGAGTCTGGGCAACTGAATGAAACTGAGTGATTACTGGCCGGATGTCCTTCCTGTTGCCAATGCGGAGTTTTTCCCCCAGCAGATATCAGTGTGCAGAGAGACAGAAATATCTGTCTCTACCAAGGATTGAACTCACAGCCTCCTGATTCTGGTGGCAAAATTGTTCAGTGATTAAAAGTATTAAAACCAAACTCTTAACTATACTTCAGACTTAGGTGGAGATGCCTTTGGGACAGGGTTGGAGGAGTTGTTGTACAGTAAATATGTTTTTGGTCTGGACTTCTTCCATGTTGTAGAATGTAATCTGGAAGAAGACATTTCAGCACACGCTATGGATTTCAGTCATTAAAAGGAAGATCAAGTATGCTGTACCATGTAATGGCAGTCACTGTTTGGATGTTTTTTGGAAATTATATTTAGGAAGGATTCCGTTCACGTGATTTTTTTAAAGCAGTGATTATTAAACTGCGAAGTATCTCATTCCTGAATTTGTCGACTATTTCCTGCAGGTTTCCTTATCATAAAGTATTTTTAGTCAGATTTCCCTTATTTTTACAAAAAGAAGTGACAAAGTGTTCTAGTATCACCTTTTGAAGATAGTTTTAAAATAATCTTTCAGTTGTCTACAACACTTGTTCATTTCAATCTCTGAAGTGATAATTTTTAAGGAAATAGCTGTTTTGTGTCTTGAAAAGAAATTAAATAACTAGAAGACGTATTGAGTTTCTAGAATATTCTGATATAGGATCCAGTGTGAGTCAGATTTTACATGTTGGTTTCAAACCTACCCTGATTTCCTGCCAGTGTTATAAATGACTATTTAAATATGATTGCAGTTACTTTAATGTTTTAAAGCTGTTTTTTTTTAATCAGGAAAGGTTTGCCTGATTCCTTAATCACTAGATCTTGACTTCGTAAGCTAACAGTTAGTTGTAATATTATTCAGATGTTGGTAAATACCTTTCCCCAGGGTTTTTCAACTTTGTTAATTTTCAGCCATGTGGACTTCAACTCCCAGGATTTTTATTAATAGACATGCTGTCTTGTAGAATTCTGAGATTTGAAGTCTACATGCTTAGAAATTGCCAAGATTGATAATTCTACCTTCAGCTAATGTATCTAATATTCAAATGGAGAGGAATCATTACAAGATCACCAGAATAGAAGACCTTTTAACTAAATAGATGATTTAGGAAAGCTTTCTGACTTCCTGGCAAAATGCATAGTCTGATGCCAAGGGCTGGTATATGGTATAACTCCTTTATCATTCTAGTTATACAAGAGAAACGTCCATCTGTGATGAATAGATTTGGGCAGAAATGTCTTCAATTTGCAGCTTGATCATTACAAATAATATCAGTATCATTACATAAATACTGATATTACTGCTCTCTCTACATTTATTCAGGGAAAAAGTTTTGAATGTTATTGTTTTGGACTTAATAGCAATTTATTCTTTTTTTAAAAAAGATATTTAAGGAAGAAGGATCTATATTTAAATGGTTAAACTTTTTTTCAGTCAAGCTTCTCATTCAGCTAAAATTAGGATATTTCATGCCTGGTTCTCTCACTTAAATCAATGTCTCTGTTGTCATGATGAATCATTTTCATTGCTTCCTTACTTAAATTATATTATTCAAAAGACATCTCAGTTGATTAACTAGTATTGTCTATATCTTCTATAAGTGTTATGTTAAGATTAAGAAAGACTATATGCTTATGTAGTATTGCAATATAATTTATGTCTTTTAAAAATAAAACTCTGCTTTATCTTGTTTATACATGCCTGCCGCATACTGTGTCACAAGTATTTGCATCTCATTGACAGCCACGTCAAATTGGCTTTGCACTAATAATTGGTATTCCAAATTTAGCATGGCTATCATGAGACATGAGTCCCACATTACAGAAACATGATTCTTTATGCCTTCCTTGCCAATGAGCAGTTTATGCTGGAACACATGAAGGGCAGTTCAGAATCATTTAGCTAGGTGGCACCAGAGGGCACTACCGGTAACATTCATGTTTTACACACAAGCCACTGGGTTCACATTCTATTAAGCCATGGTTTGCTTAACTGTGATTATTTGTAGACAAAGTCAGAATTGGTTGGATTCACATAAGGTGCTAGACCATACACCATGATTTTGAATTCACATATTGTACTAAACCTAACACACCCTATTATAGCGTGAATTCAGCTACTAAGCATTAGGGCGTAGGGCATATTACATGAACATCTAACTGACTTATGGTTTATGTTGGCTACTCTTAAGCTAACATAGAAGCATAATACATTTGAAATACAAGTTGAAATGGAGTGTCCTTCCATGAGTGTATAATGTGTGGTTCTTCAGTTGAAATATATCCTCTTTATGCCCGAGGGTGTGGGCATTTGCCATTAGCAACCTCTGATAGGGCGTCAACTAACTAGACAATCCTTGATCCATTGTGTCATTATTTCAAAGATATCTCCTTGCCAGATTTCTCAATGCCTCAACAATGGCAGAGCATATAATGCACTAGAAGAGGTTTTTTTTTTTTAAAGAAAGTTAAAGAGATATTCAGAATTGTATGTGCCTTGAAAGAAGTCTGTGTTGAACTGCAAAGCACAGTGAAATATCAGAAACTGACCACAGAATATGCTTTATGACATTTGTATTATTTTATAAAATGTTTTGTGGTAATGTTTAGTCATTAAATGTTTTATAATATTTTGCAAATTTTCAATTCCACAGGAGTCATAGGTCTCAGATTTTGCATTCATTCTATAAATTAGCCCATTTGAGGTACTCTGGTTTGAAAATTGTTGCCCTGTAATGCACCATTTAAGCCAATTGAAGGTTACAGACATGAGATTGTAGCATATAAATATAAGAGAATCAGCTGCACTTTAAATAAAGTACATAAATGTTATTGTCAGCTTTCCAAGTAACCAGACAGAAAATACAAGAAGAGCTAAATATACTTTATTACAAGGCTACATTAAAAGAATCTTGCAAGTCTGAAAGTACAAATCTCAGGCATCTTTTTTTACTGCCTGATTAATTAGGGTGCATCCTTTCTAAATTTCTTTCTCTTCCCATTACTCAATTCCCCCTTTTATTTGATCATTTTTTAGGCAGCATCTCTCCCTCCCCTCTTCCAAGGTCATTCTCACATTCCATTTATATATCCATCCATTGTTCATTTCCAAATTATTTCTCAACTCTTTAACTTTGTCCATCTATTTTAATAGTTGGTGAGCTTAAATTGCAGAAAAAATATACAAGTGGGAATTTTCTCCAAATCATTGGCTGTTAAATTTAGGAACCAATGAGTATGACCCTCAAACATATAAATAACAATTTAAAAATGGAATGTTATACATGGCAAAGTATTCATCCATATTACAAATAATTCCAGCTGTTTTTAGCTCTTTTAGCTCTTTTTAGCAACAGTTTTGTTTTTTTTCTAGAAACACTCGATAATTATTACAACTATAAAAGAAAGAAAAAGGAGAAATCTGAAAAATGATATTTTTTTTAATTTTAATTTGTTTATAACTTTGTTTGCAAAGGAAATTTCAAGACAAAAACCAAGAGAAAACTGTACAAAAACACATATTCTAATTTCATCTAAAATGAAACAGTATATGTAAATTTATTTTTAAAAAGACAATTTAATTTCTATATTTTTCACATGAATGTGAAAGACTGCATCAAAGGATGACTTTTGTATGGTAAAAATAAAAAAAATAAAAAATAAAAACAAAAGTGGATTTTGGAAAAATAAAGCTAAATGACAGCTTCTTGAAATAAAGGATTGTCCTTTGTAAGAAAGGATGTACCGTATAATCACCATATTCTATTCACAATGCCCAGAGGGTTTATAAAAACCCTGGCTGGGGAATTCTGGAACTGAAACCCACAAATCTTAAAGTTGCCAAGTTTGGAGAGTTCTGCTGTAGAAGCCTTGAAAACTGTATGTGTAGAAATAATAGCCAAATGTTCCTTTTTTTTTGAATGCTGCTTACTAGGCCTGTTGATGTCCAGAAAAATGATGAAAAGCCAGAAAAATGATGGAAGGATAGCAATAGCAATAGCACTTAGACTTATATACCGCTTCATAGTGCTTTACAGCCCTCTCTAAGCGGTTTACAGAGTTAGCATATTGCCCCCAACAATCTGGGTCCTCATTTTACCCACCTCAGAAGGATGGAAGGCTGAGTCAACCTTGAGCCGGTGAGATTTGAACCGCCGAATTGCAGCTAGCAGTCAGCTGAAGTAGCCTGCAGTGCTGCACTCTAACCACTGCGCCACCTCGGCTCTTCAGCAGTAGGATACTACTGCTAATCTTAAAATGTGGATGTGTCAGATAGCATAGTGTGGGAAGCCACCACCACCCCTCCTCCTAGAAGAATGAAATATTTTGAGGAATAATAATAATAATAAAGGCAGAATAAAATATTTCCCCTAAAAGAGAAATAAAAAATCTTAAGGGGGACAGAAACTCAGAGCCCCATCTCCCTGCCCCTAAGCAGATACTGAGCTGGGGCAGCTTTTAGAAATGTAGATTTGGTAATCTATTACTTCCTGCAGCAAAGTCTGAACAAAGGCAGAGTGATAGGATTAGCCCTCACTCAAGATCCAAACCAGGACAAAGCCATTAAGCCATAACAGGAATTGCCCAACACCCTTTCAGAACACAAGCTCCTTCATTGCATCATCTCAGAGCAGACCAAACTTCAACCAAACTTAGCTCAGACAAACACCTAGGATTTGTACTTTGCCTATAGAGCTAGCTATGACCCTTACATAACCCCTACATGGCCCTATGGGAGTCTGACAACAGCCAATAGAATACAAGTTCTTGCACAAGAACAGGAAGCTCAAGTGCAAAGTCCAAGAGAAGGTATAAAAACCCCTCACTCTCAACTCCATGTGGTCAGTTGCCCAGAACCACCCTTGTGGTTCTGCTTCATCAATAAATGGACCCTCTTTCCAATCAGCCTCCAGCCTCCATTTTGTCTCCAGTGCCTTTCTCCCAGCTTGGAAGTGAACCAGATGGATATTTCTTCCTTTTGAAAGAACAAGATGGTTAGATAATAGTACGTAGTGTGTAAGATATTTGCTCCTCACTTAGCATAGAACTCACAGGGTGGCTTGGCTAATCAACCTCTCTCAGCCCAACTTATCTCTTATCTGCTGTTGTGGAGTTAAAATGGGAGACTTCCACCATCCCATTTGCTGCTTTATGTTCTTCAGGAAAAAAGGCAAAATATAAACATAATAATAAATACGGTATATTCTTCCTGAATAGAACCTGTCCTGTGCTTCTAAACGAAGGAATTATAGACTGCACACACAGATGCCTGGGTGAAAGGCAGCAAAAAGAAACAAACAGAAGGGGAAGGGGGTCATGAAATATTCATTAATTAACTTGTGATAAATACTTTAGTCTCTGAATATTATATTAATTTGCATCTCATTATATTTTTATCTCATTATAGTTCTGGCTCTGGATGTGGGTTTTTTTTTTTTTTTTTTTTTTTTTTTTTTATACAAGCCACATATTCTGTTTAATAGGAAAGATGCAAAGTAGTGTTGATTGTGTTAGGGCTGACATTTTATGTATGTTATGTATGTTCAATTTTTATGATCTTGCTCTGTCTCAGGCAATGTAGTGTCTTGTGGAACAGGCTAATAATATAAATGTATTTATTTTTGTTTAATTTAGAAAATTTACATGCCACCAATAATACTGAACAGTTCTGGCCAGTTTACTGTCAAACAGATTTTTAAAAATATAAACAAGAAATCTCAAAATTATAAACTTTAAAAAGTATTTTTAACATTAAAATGCTTAAATTTAAAACGTTTGTGTGAATAAGTCTGTTATAAGCCACCACTTTAGCTCTAATAAGACTTGGCCATATTTCTTTTAGTGTGGTAATTGATTTGTAAGATAGGCACGAAGGCAACAAAGGCAAATGACATCACACACATGATTTTATTTATTTATTTGCATTTCATGCAAATGAAATGATGTCATGCAAATGGCACAAAATTATGAAATTTGCCTCATTTACTTGATGACGTCATGGCACAAATTATGTATTTTGTGTCAACATTATTGTGGCTTTTAGTAGAAGTGTATAAACGTGAGACACATTGCAAAAAATGCAGAATGAATTTAAAGAATTGGTGTCAAATACATCTTAAGCCACAAAGAGTGTCCCACTGATAAGGCAGGTCCTATCCATCCTGGTGGACTCAATGGAAGTAGGCAGTCCTCTGAGCAGTTTTGGGCTAAGGCACATATAAATATTTGTATGTTGATAAATTTAGAACAGGGGTATTAAACTCAAGGCCCAGGGGCCGGATCCAGCCCGTGGGGTGCTTAGAACTGGCCCGCGGGGCTGCCCTGGAAACAATGAAGGATCGGCCTGCGGTGCCTCTGCCAGCGAAAATGGAGCTTGGGAGGGCCACGTGCGGCCCTCCCAAGCTCCGTTTTCGCTGGCAGAGGGTTGCAGGAGGCCATCGCAGCTGAAAACAGAACTCGGGAGCTCGTTTTCGCTGGCAGAGTGCTCGGGCCACCACAGGCACCCCCGGCATGAGTGATGTCAAGCTGGCCACGCCCACACTGGCCACGCCCACCCTGGCCACGCCCACCCTGGCCCCCCAAGGTCAAACACAACCCTGATGCGGCCCTCAATGAAATCGAGTTTGACACCCCTGATTTAGAACATCTGTAGCATGTAGCAACTTTACACTTTGACATTTCTTCTTAGTAATACAATGAGCTTCCTCAAATATCAAATATATCAACATGTCACACACTTAGAACAATTCAGAACAGATTGAACTGGACCATTAACGTAGAAGGTTTGCAGTTGTAAGTTCAGCATCCTGCTGTTTTCTCTTTCATGAAATGATGGGGAATAACTTTAATATGTTTTATGCAAATGTCAGGAAAGCTGAATTTTATTTGTGAACAGAAGAAATTCCTTTTTTTCATCAGAGGAAGTGTCAGATTGCATATTTTCAAGTTGTATTTCTGAAAAATGCATACATAGTATTTCTCAGCTATACGAGTCACAGCAAGGCTGTGCCTGAAAGCTTAATAAGTTCTTCTTTAAAAAAAAGATAAGAAAAAAATGTTCTTTTAATATGGAGGATATCTAAGATCATTTGGTATGATCATTGATAAAGGAGCCATGCGGTTGTTAGGAAAAGCTATTTATCTGTTGCAGAATTAGAGTGCTTCACTTTGTAGATATCAGGGACTTGGGGATTTTTATTTTATCATAATAGATCTGTTATTGAAATATTTATATTCTCTTTACAATGTTTATTTTCCCCTATGTAACTTTGCTCTCTAGCTGTGATGGAGTGTAATGAAAATAAATGTGTTTCCATACATTTATTGTTGCTCTACTCCATTGCATGTATGAGTATGCATGTCATTTTTCAGTTTTGGGAAGATGTGTCTTGCTTTGATTGCATTTTTTTTTTTAAAAAAAGTAATACGTCTGAAACAGTCAGTTGCAACCCTTTACAACTGCAGAATCTACCTTCCTATTATTTTTAAACATCTGATCCCTGGAATTTGGACTCTTCTTTTAACTGCATTAAAACAATATGAAAATTACATACCACTTTTCTCCTATGTTGGGTATTTTTGCTGGCATAAATAGATTTTTTCCCCTTTTATAGGTTGTGGGGATGGGGAAGGAAAATTATATTTGCTCACCTTTCTCATATTACCTCAACTCAGATCCTGTTATTACAGGTAGTTTTCGACTTACGACCGCAACTGAGCCCAAAATTTATGTTGCTGAGTGAGACATTTGCTAAGTGAACAAATGTCACTTAACATTTTGTTCCATTTTATGACTTTTCTTGCCATAATTGTTAAGTGAATCATTGCACTTGTTAAGTTAGTAACCCGGTTGTTAAGTGAATCTGGCTTCCCCATTGACTTTGCTTGTCAGAAGCTTGCAAAAGGTGATCACATGACCCTGGGACACAGCAATCGTCATAAATGTTGAACCAGTTGTCAAGCATCCGAATTTTAATCACGTGACCCTGGGGATGCTGCAATGGTCATAAGTGTGAAAAATGGTCATAACTCACATTTTTCAGTGCCGTTGTAACTTTGAATGGTCACTAAATGAACTGTTGTAAGTCGAGGACTGCCTGTATATAGTAAATTATAGCTGTACAGTATGCAATGTGCTGTGTACACTATGCTTGTTAAACAAAATGAACAATGACAGAGCTGCTCTTCCACAAAATCATCACCATCTTATGCTGTGGTTGTTTAATAGATCTTTCCATTATTTAAAAAAAAATTCAGCTTCATGATAGCATGCAAATAATAATTTGCAATTGGCATATGCTTTATTTTGTTGGAAGGAGCTTAAATTGAAATTGTATATCATTTGTATCCTTTACATGTGATGCGAGACAACCAAAGGACCGATTTTCATACAGATTCCTATTATATTTCTGTTTAGGATTGTTTTACATTGTGTGAAGCAATCTTCTTTCTTTTGCAAGAGGTTAGGATGACTGTATCAATTTGTTCTCTGATAGGAAATGAAAAAGGGATGTAAAGAAGTAAGCAGAGGAGGCAGATAAAAGACTCGGGAGGCTTAGAAAGACTTTCAGAACAAAAATAGTTTAATAGTGTTACTTTAACACCTTTCAGATACTGAAAGGAAAATCGTGAACAAATATCTAGGAAAAAAGAAGTAGTGGAAAATTGAAGGCTACTGACCTCAAAATTACAAACTTCCATTTGCCTAGGCAAACTAATATCCATGAAACATAGTGACTGAAGCATCTCCAATGTAAGCTTGTTAAAATAAGAGAGATTTGGTTTGTTTTGCTGTTGAAAGGATAGAATAGCATCTGGTTCTGAAGCTTGCTGTATTATAATGTCTAGAGACATAATGCTTGTATCCTTACGATTTATATTAATATTGATAGTTTCCTGATTGCTTATTTGTACCCTATGACAATCATTAAGTGTTGTACCTTATGATTCTTGACAAATGTATCTTGTCTTTTTATGTACACTGAGAGCATATGCACCAAAGACAAATTCCTTGTGTGTCCAATCACACTTGGCCAATAAAGAATTCTATTCTATTCTATTCTATTCTATTCTATTCTATTCTATTCTATTCTATTCTATTCTATTCTATTCTATTCTATTCTATTGAGGGGAAGGATATGGAGAGGCAATCTCATCTTGAGTTTTGCTTTCAAATATTTGATCATGAGAAATATAATTAATAACAACATCTGAAAGAACTGTGTTTGGGAAGGAACAAGGAAGGTATGAGTTTTGTACCCCTTGGAAAACAGAAATGTATGTGTTATAGTATTGACTTCCATTTGAAATATTGCTAAGTCACCTTGCAGTTTTCTTGGCTAGAGATTACTTAATAATGGCTCAATTTGCCTCAGGAATTAAAACACAAGTATCCAGTCAAGAAAATATGGTACGAATACAGGAGAAATAATAGATATATTATTGTTCTATATACAGTCTATATACTGTATTGGTGATATACAGTATATAGGCAGACAATTTGGATAGCACCTTCTTGTTACAGACCTTTGAAGAAAGAGAGACAAAATAGTAACTTAATCTCCTCAACATTTATGGGAAAAGAAATTCAGCCTAATTTCTAAATTATTTCTCAATCAATTGAAGGCAGAAGAAGAAAAAAGAAGATAGTTCTCCTAATTCTAAACCATAGGGGCCAAAGTAGTAAGAAACTAGGAATATATATTGGATTCCAAAATAATACTGCAGTTAAAAAAAATCTTCTTAGGAAGATTTAGAAATAGAACAGAAATAGATACAATTCGTGGCAATTCATAAATTGTATAATGAATCATAAAATTATCATACTCTACCTATGAGATTTTTTTGGGGAGGGAATCTTTGATTTACTTTGAAAGAAAATTCATAAACAAATTCTCTTTTATCAAATTATCTCAGGCTCCGCCTCAATGCTTTCTGTGAAATATTCTTACAGTGTTTTCTTTGTCAAGAATTATTGAGATGAAAAGAATAAGGTTACAAGAATTTTAATGACTGAACCATTTCCCATTTATAACCAATTTATTCCCTAGTATGTTAGAGCAGATACTTAAAAAAAAGACACTGTGATTTGAGAAGGAGGCAAGTCTTTTCATAGATGATGTAGAAGATTGCAACTGACTCTTTATATAAGCTATCTTGTGAATATGTATCATTTGGGAACTGTCTATTATAAATTGTATGAGAACTATAGAAAAAATACAGAGTGGTTTGATACGAGTTGAATATTCAGCACTTACATAACCCTGACATATTTGATTGATTACAAAGTTGTTTTGAATGTTTTGTCCTCTCACCAAATTGTAGATAGTAAATAGATAAACATGTCCGTGTAACTCTTAGTAACCAGAAAAAAATGATTAAAAGCTAAAATGTTTAGTAGTGAACATCAGACCGAATGAAGTTTTTATTGCATGCAAAAAAAATGGTAATTCTAAAACACTTCCTTAAAATTGTAGAGACTGCAGTGAGAGAGATGAGAAGTGATTTATGCTATCCTTGGCATCAAAAATATGGGTGATATGTGCAAATGCACAATGCCAGGAATACAAATGAAAGCAAATAGAGAATTTGCTATTCTAGAGAGCTAGTATTGAGATTTTCTGGAACACATTTTAGAAACACTTTGAACTTCTGTTACTAGAGACTGGTGGTTCAGTTTTCTTGTAGGATCTGAATTTTGGCTGCCACTGCCTGCTTAGGAAATCTGATTTGTCAATTTCTTTACCTGAGATAATAATAAAAAAAATTATATTGGCATCAAAAACTACATACTGCAAGCTTCCTCAACCATATTATTGGAAAATGCATTCTACAATTTAAAGAAAATTTAGTTGTTCTATTTTGTAGATTGTATTAAACCATGTTATATATTATAATTTGTTGAATAAACGATAATTGATTAGATTTGCATGATATATTCAACCAGTGGGCTTCAAATTTTACAGTTCCATGATATACTAAAAAGATAAATGAACTTGTGAATCTCCTTTCCTCATATGAAAAAAATAATTTTATTTGTGTATACATGTACAGTACACACACACACACACACACACACACACACACACACACAAGTTTTTAATATATGTGGTGTTATAACTGCTTGCTATGGGCTTGCAAAAAATGGGTTAAACCAGGAGTGTCAAACTTGATTTCATTGAGGGCCGCAGCAGGGTTGTGTTTGACCTTGGGGGGCTGGGGTGGGCGTGGCCAGGGAGGGTGTGGCCAGCTTGACGTCACTCGTGTCAGGGGCGCCTTTGGTGGCCCGAGTGCTCTGCCAGTGAAAAAAGGCTCCTGAACTCCGTTTCCAGCTGCGACGGCCTCCTGCAATCCTGTCAGCGAAGACAGAGCACAGAAGGGCCGCACGGAGCCCTCACAAGGTCCGTTTTCAGCTGCGATGGCCTCCTACACCCTCTGCCAGGGAAAATGGAGCTCTGTTTTCCCTGGCAGAGGCACCGTGGGCCAGTCCTTCACTGTTTCCAGAGCAGCTCTGCGGGCCAGATCTAAGCATCCCGTGGGCCAGATCCGGCCCCGGGCCTTGAGTTTGACACCCCTGGGTTAAACCATCCTTCCACTATTAGGCAACTTCCATTGCTCCTTTCAAACAATGGAAATATTCAGGTGTCCTATTTGCTAAACACATACAATGTGCTAGTTTGGATCCAAAGCAAAAAAAACAACAGTTCATCTCTATTATATCAGTGCCATGTATTTGTCTTTTGAAAGGCATCTTATTGAAATGATGTGAATGCCAACTGCTAATGGTACCATGTGTCAGGATTCAGCCCCTTCCTTGGGTCTCTACTGGTGAAGTAAATGAGGTGGGGTACCACTTATTTATGTCATTAGATTTCAAGGTTGCCTAACTCCTTAACAGCTCTGGGCAACTTTCAATTAAAACAGAGAAAGCAAGAAATAACAATAGGAAAGAAGAACTGATGGAAGGCCACGTCAACACTAAATGAACCAAAGCTGTAGGGATTCCACAAGTACCCCATCCTAAGGCCAGTGAGAACAACTAAGTTTTTAATAGCTTCTTGAAAGATCTTAGAGTGGGAGTTATAAAGATCTCTGAGGGAATGGCTTAATGTATACAGTATGCATACATACACTATGCCTGATATAGCCAGCTGGTTTGCCCAATGTCATTGCAATGATATAATGCATTCATACATATGCATTCGACACCATGGAAGCAGTGGGAGACTTGGAGGCACAGCATTTTGTAATCAGGAACAATGAGAGCTCAGCATGAACTTTGACAGCCTTCACTTCATCCCCTTGTCTTTCTTTAAAGGAGCCTTATTTTCTGATCAAGTACTTTAAGATCTCCGTGGAGATTTTTCTTTCCATTTTCTTTCCATTTTAGGGTACAACCTTTGGTCGTAGAACTGCATGTAGTCTCCTTGAATGAGACTTACAGAGTAATTTCAGAGGTTAAATTACGATATTTAAAATTAACAGTTGACCTAAAAAATCAGGAGAATAATCTTCTTGCCAACCATATATATAGGTAGGGCAAACATTTATTTTAAAATAGTCAAATTGTATAGCTGGAAAGTTTTCCTCTTGTATATTTTTTTATTTCTACTTTTTTATTTTAGTTTGAATAGGATTGAACGTAATAGGGTATTTCCTCTCATACATACAGTGTGTATAATTGCCGTATTATGGAAACATTCCAAAGTATAGTATGAAACACTTGTAAAGTTATTCTTAAAGATGGAAAATAGTTGACTTTGTAGTTGCAAGTATTGTGAATTTTACAGGCTCCAGAAGGCTGATTAGGCTCTTATAAGGCCAACAGGATTTCTCACTTTTTGTTTTAAAATTATAGATGAGTTGTATGTTGTAGGTCAAATTTCAAAGCAGTTTACTCTATGGTTATGAGTTCTATTAAGAAAAAAAGATCCTTGAAATATCTTTCTGGGTTCATAGAAAATATTTTCTATTTTTTGTTTCTTGGTCAGGAAATCTGATAATTAAACAAAATAACGTAGAGAATATCCTTTAATATAACAGTTCTATTGGTAGATTGGTATATGTGTATATTTGTACAAACTCAAAATTTGCTTCTGTTTGTTGCCTCCTGTTGTCAGGCAGCCTGGAATAAGACTTGCACTTTAAAAAAAAAATACAAAATGATCACTACCAATATCTTCCAACTTTTGAAATGATAAATATTATAACAACTACCGGTATGTAAGGCTCTTTGCAGAAAGCTTTTTACTTTGGTGCTTCATGGAATCGCCACAAATGGTTGCTGTTCCATTCATTATTTATTTCTCTGGGATGTACATTTCAAATCAGATTTAGAGTGGAAGACTTTTACATCTCTAGTGTATGAAAGTGTTGAAAGAGAATGTGAAAGATATAATGATATGTATCACAATCAGAATAGTTTTTTTTCTAGCTACCTAGATCCCTTTTGAACAAAATACCATGTACTGTATATCCAATTATTGTTAATTGGCACACAATAACAGATTATAGTGTGAAGATGGATTATGTTTTAATTTTGTCAATTAAGGGTTGTACATTTTGGCCAATTTCATTTTCCTGAGAAACAATAGAGAATAAAACAACATTTCTCTGAATTTTGTAATGCAATTATCCAGTTAAAAGACAATTTATAAACATATAAATCAGGGGTGGGATTCAGCCGGTTTGGACTGGTTTTGGCAAACAGGATGTTAATTTTAATCTGGTTCGCCGAACCAGTTGTTCCAAGGACTGGCTGACCCCGCCCACCCCACCCTGCCCCTCCCAGGAGTCTCCACGTGGCCCATTTTGGATGCCAGGTAAGTGCAGGGTGTGCGTGGAGGCTCTGGGAGGCGAAAAACGGGCCTACTGGAAGTACCGGAAGTCCGGAAACGGGCCCATTTCCGGCCTCCGGAAGGCCTCCGGTGCCCGAGGGAGGCTGTTTTCTCCCTCCTGGAGGCTCGGGGAGGGCAAAAAATGGGCCTACCGGAAGTACCAGAAGTCCGGAAATGGGGCCATTTCCGGTCTCCGGAGGGCCTCTGGTGCCCGGGGGAGGCCGTTTTCGCCCTCCTGGAGGCTCGAGGAAAGCCTCCGGACCCTGGGGAGAGCAAAACCCCCCCCACACACCATGGTGCAGGAGGCCGAGTAGGCCACGCCCCCATGGCCACGCCCACCCAGCAACCAGGCAGCGAACCAGTTGCTAAAAATTTTCAATCCCACCCCTGCCGGATATAATCCATAAAACACAGTTCAATAATGTGTTTTGCATGGAAAAGAAGGCTGCAAAAAGTTACATATATTAGGCAAAATTGTAGTAAAAACCCATTAGGAAAAAGGCACAGGGTTTTTTAGGGTGCATTTTTAAAATTCTTCATGAAGAAATAAGATTAACTGAATTTTAAGGTTGCATGGATTACAAATTTAAGACAACTTAATGAAATTATATATTTTTGATCATTAGACACAACCAAAATTAACTTAACCTTGGGGCCAAAGATTAGAGTTTTTATTGGCTTGCTGGAGATCTTAAAAGTTAAAAATGAAGCTAAGGCAAAAATTATAATTAATCTCATGTGAGTTATATTACTCAAAAACAAAACAAATCAAAAACAGTAACTGTGAGAGGGACCTTGGAGTCTTAGTGGACGATCACTTAAACATGAGTCATCAGTATGTGGCAGCAGCCAAAAAAGCTAATACAATCCTTGGTTGTATAAACAAAGGCATAGAATCAAAATCAAATGAAGTATTAGTACCACTTTATAAAGCTTTAGTAATTGCATACTGCATACTGCATCCAGTTTTGGTCACCACAAATAAAAAAAATACGTTGAGACTTTGGGAAAAAGTGCAAAGAAGAGCAACTAAGATGATTAAGGGCCTGGAGACTAAAACATATGAAGAACGGTTGAAGGATTTGGGTTTGACTAGTCTAGAGAAAAGAAGGACTAGGGGAGACGTAATAGCAGTATTTCAGTGTTAGAGAGGCTGCCACAAAGAGGAGGGGGTCAATTTATTTTCCAAAGCACCAGAGGGCAGGACAAGAAACAGTGGATGGAAACTAATAGAGGAGAGAAGCAACCTGGAATTAAGGAGAAACTTCTTAACAGTGAGGACAATTAACCAGTGGAACAGCTTGCCTTCAGACGTTGTGGGTGCTTCATCACTGGAGGTTTTAAGAAGAGACTGGACAGTCACTTGTCTGAAATGGTATAGGATTTCCTGCTTGATCCAAGGTCCCTTCCAGCTGTATTCTGATGAAAGATTAAATCAATATGATTTGGGAGAGCTAGTTTCAGGGGTGGGTTCCTCCCAGTTCGGACTGGTTCTCCCAAACCAGTAGCGGCCCGCTGGTGACGTCACAATGACATCACCGAACCGGATTGGTCGGTGCCTGTCCGTGGGGGCCGCCATCTTTTTTGATTTTGTTTTTGAATTTTTTTTGAATTTTTTTCCCCTTCTGAGCATGCGCAGAAGCCGACTTCCGGCACTGTGCATGCGGTCGCCATCTTTTTTTTGGCTTTCCCCCCCCCGGATTTTTTGTTACTTCCCCTTTAGTTCAGATGTTTAAAGCCTGCTAGGTCATGTTTCACCAATATAAACATAAATATTATCTCCTCATCTTTTTTTTTTTTTTTAAAAAAAATTGGATTGGATTTGTTTGGCACTGCGCATGCGCGCGCCCATGAGGCGCGCCCATGCGACGCGGGAGGAAGCGAACCGGCAGCGAGGTAAGTTAGAACCCACCCCTGGCTAGTTTGGTGTACTGGTTAAGGCACCAGGTTAGAAACCAGGAATCTGTGAATTTTAGTTCTTGGGCCAGTCTCTCTCTTGCATCACTAGAGAAGGCAATGGCAAACCACTTCTGAAAATGCTACCAAACAAAGCGCAAGGACTGATCTAGGCAGTTGCCAGGAGTAAACACTGACTCAAGGCACCCCAAACCATTGATGAATTATTTACCATATTTGCCTGAATGGAAGACCTGAATGTAATGATTACCTTCACTCCCAAAAGAAATAAGAAAAAAGTGATGAATAGATAAAAATCCTCCATATTCCCAACTTTTGACATTATTTGCCAGGGTTCCCAATTCTGACTAAAAGCAGTCTTGTGAATTTGGCATTGTACATGAGTATTCATGTGATTGTAAATTTAATTTACATGTTATACTCCAAAATGGGCAGAGGTAGGTTTAAAAAGTCTGTATTTCTCTCACATTATGCTAGGGCTAAGTTCTATATAAAATACAAGGATCCAAAAATGTGTATACTGTAAGATATAACTGCCAAATGCTATTTGTAATGATAAAATGTAAGATGATGGTATTCACCTTTCAAGCTGGAATAATTCAAGGCCTATCTTCTTAAATGTCTGCTTCTTCCATGATGAACCTATCCATTAGAAAAGTCCAAAATCCTTCCATAAAGCAAAGTGAGACACTGAAGAAATGGTATAAAAGGTTTTTCAAATATGGAGCCAAATTTTGCATCCCAAATGTATTGACAAATATGCCCATATATTTTAAGGCCTTATTTTTAAGAAAACATTGCTTAAGCATGTCTTTGTTGTCTACCCTTCCATATACAGTGAAAGCATTTTCTCCATCTTCTCTACAGCTGGATTTCTAGTGTGCATGGTTATAATGACACACAAATAGATAGAACGTCTCGTGGCATTAAAATTATTAGCATTCTTTGACATGTTACACACAAGGTGAAAAGCACTCCTGAGGACTGAGGATTCTTCATCAGATTTGGCATGATGTATTATGTCCATGTTTGTTCCTAGGGTTAGAGAGGTTCTCTCCTTTTACATAATTAACCCCATAGTAACAGTAGTAGCTATGGCAAGTGTAGAAGTACATGACAAGTTTCATAATTAGAACCACTGTACAACCCATAAGTGAAGATGCAAAAGAGTTCGACAGGAAAATGTTTTAGTGATTTTAGTGGAGGAAATCTAGGCATGTTTCCAGTTCTTTGAGGCATATTGATGATGCTGGCACAAATTGTGTAACAGTAATTCTTTTTCACATAAAACAAATTTCTGGATGAAAATGTTCAAGCGCAGAGGTTACTAGTGCTATTTTGGGGTCAATCGTGAATTTGCATAAAGGAAATTCACATATATTGTAGCAAGGGAAACCTGTGAGTACTGTAATATTAATATTAATTATTAATGAGTACTGCACTACTTAAAATTGGCTGCAAAGTAAGATATTTGTAGGATTAATTGAACCTCTCTCTGCATTTGTTCACACAAATCATTCTGTCTCTCCCAAACTAATCTCTTCTGTGTCACTTTCTCTCTCTCTCTCTCTCTCTGCCTGTCTGTCTGTCTCTCTGTGTGTGTGTGTGCACATGCGCCTGTGTGTGTGTGTGCATGTGTGTGTGTGTGTGCACGCACGTGTGTGTGTGTGTGTTCACCCACAGAAAACTAGACTATTTGCAGAAGTCTGGACTCACCTGTTCGTTTAAAATGTATTAATTACTATTGAATTAATTGGCTTTCACTGCCAGGTAAGTATGCTGTGCTGGAAATGGATCTATTTAACCCAGCTAAAGGATGCAGCCAAGAAAAAGCATTAAAATTCTGCCATGGTCTGACTTGTATTATTATTTTTATCAGCCATCCAATGCCAAATTATATAGGGTTATCACTTTTAGCTTGTCTCTGAGATGTAGCATCCAGGCATGGTCCCATTGAATCATCAGCTGTCAGCCATGAAAGTTTCATAAGTGGTTTTGTTGTTTTTTGAGGATATTTTGAAGAGGGTGGAGCAAGCCGTAAAAAAAATCTAGAATGTAGAGACAAAACTTATGAACTAATGGCTTAGAAGCGTGTAATTAAATATCATAAAAGCAACCAGGTCCATATTTTTCCCCATGGAAAGCTTAAAATTGCCTGAACCATTACTGCCTTGAGTGTTTCAACATCATCTAGCATACTTCTGCACTCATTAAAACCTCATTTTGACTAACACTGAACAGCTTGAAATTTCCTTTTTAAAGATACATATATACATTATCAGAATCAGCTAGTGAAGGGCAATCAGTATAATGCTTATAAGGAAATTACATATAAATATGCTATTTTCCCTTATAATTGCAACTGCGCTATTCTCTTAAATGAAAAATAATAAAAATATGGATAAGTAGCTGCCTCGATACGTTCGGTGGAATTTGGATCTGGACAATGAGCCCTAATTCACGAGTAAAATGAAGGCTGTTCATCTGTTCGTCTAGAGCAGTGTTTGTCAATCTTGACAACTTGAAGATGTGTGGAGATCACACTTCTTTAGTTTGTCAAGGTTGAAAAACACTGGTCTGATACATATCCCTAAGGCAAGGATCTATATGAAGAAAATTAGAGAAGGATTTTAAATCCAACTGGTCCCTTGAAAGACTTTTCACTTTAAAGCAGAAAAACTGCAACAATCCTTAAAGTGTTTTATACACTGTTAGAGAATTAATAGAGATATAGAGAAGCAAATTAAGTTAATTATAACAATGTCCCAAATGATGGATGGATATTAGATAGATAGTATTTTAAGAAATGCCAAACACTGAAACCAAAGATTTACAAACCCATCATTTTGGAAAATAGAACAAGTTGGATTAGATGTTCCTTGTTTTTCTGTTATTTTCTTATCTTTCTTCCATAATATTCTTCTGAGTCATATATTTCTAGATTATAACTCCTGAAGATGAACAGTTTTATTATTCTAAAAGGCACTTTGGGAGCATTAGAAATGGAATTACTTAGAATATCAATTTTGATTTTAGGCTCTTTTACTAAGTCAACTGAAATAATTAAACATAGTTTCAAAGGGCTTTTAAATTAAACCTGGATGAATGAATATAAAGGAATCAAAATGTTGTAGCTTCTAAGATACTGCTTTGATTTCTTCCTCATGAGAGGTGGTTGAAAAAATAAGAATAGCATTAATGACTTAGCCAACAATGATTTAGCTCACTGATTAGTTTCCACTAAAGAAACAAATATTTTTAAAGCCCATGAGAATTAACTTCAGGTGAAATAGGAACCTCTGGAAAACAACAGCGGAAGATGTAACTTGTCTCTTTGAGTCATTGCAGAAAGAGACTGAAAAAAGAAAAAAAATCACAAAACGTGACGTAGAATAAATACACAGAATGAATGCAGCCTTTAATAATGACATCTCTGAATGCTCTAACCAAATGCTAAACATCTGGTAATTCACCACTAGTAAATAATAAATAATTCCTGAAACTTATTCTCCAATGAGATGCTTTAAAACAGATTGCTTACTTACTTTAACACATGGTAAACATCACTTTGTAGTCAAAATTATGATGATTGAAGAATATATGTTATGTTATCTGCTATTTTGATTAATGGGTATAATAAAAACAAGCATAAAAGTTGTGAATGGCAGCTATTTAGCTTAATTTGGACTTAATGTAACTATGTTTTCTAAATGAAGGATGATTTAGATTTTGGTGTTAAGATGTCTAGCCATGAAAAAGTTTGCTTTTGGCAGTATTGGGATTACATCCAAACACTAATGCAGAGAATCAGTTTGCCATTTGGAGTTGAATGAATTTGCCATTTGGAGTTATACAGATAGTCCTCCACTTATGACAGGTTGCTTAGTAACCGATTAAAGTTACGACGGACCCCAAAACCAGGACTTACGAGCCAATTTCAAGATTCTGATGTCCAACTCCCCCATACCGGTAGTCATGTGACCACATTTTGGACACTCAGCAACTGGCCCACCTCTGTGGCCATTTGCAGAAGAACAGTCACATGACCATGGTTTACAACTTTTTTGCCAGAAACTAGCGTTTACTCTGGCAAAAACTTCCCCATACCGAACAATGCTATTTTTGTTTAACAACTGCCACATTTGCTTAACAACCCCCACAAAAGTCATAAAATCAGGTGCAGTCAGGTGGTGACACACTTATGTGACCATCATGATTTATGAACTAAATTGTGGGCTCAGTTACTAACTTTAGTCAAGGACTACTTGTGTGCAGCTGTACACAAGTAGATTTAAAATCAAGTAGATTCCCAGTTGGTTTGGCTCTAAAATGTTTTCTTTTCTGATGGCAGATAACCAATGTAATTTAAATTTTATACCAACCTCCTGAAGCAATCTAATAAAAAAGAAAGCTTAACATTTTTACTTCTTACATTTTTAGGTCAGAGCTCAAGGCCAAGTATAGAAATGTTTTGAAAACATCCCAATAGACAATATCTATAAAATGCATTAGTGCTCTATGTTTTAGGAAGTGTCACTTTTAATTCCTTTATACCTGTGAAGAAAACTGTCAGAAAAACAGGACCTAGTTACTACATTTTTAGTACTGTTCTTTGTACACCCAAGTTTAGCGCAACAAATTTGCAAAAAAATAAAAAATAAAAATGAACAATAGAGCATGCATGATCACTAAAAATATGGTTGCAAAAACCACGTGTTGCAGTATATGTCCACCACACCTGAATTTGTGGAAGAGGTTATTTGTACTACACAGAAATTACCAAGCCTCTTTAACTTATATACTGTCAATATCTTGGCCATGCTGATTTGGACAGCTAAAGTCCAACATGATTTGGAGGATCACAAGTTTATCATTCCTGGTAAAATAGCATGATGAATATATATTTACTTATAATATAAATATTTATTTTACCTATATTTATTGAAACATTACTGTTTGAAAAAAATATTATCTATATATATAAAAGCGAAAACCACTCACGCATTAATCACGAAATCTCCAGAACCGTAAAGCCTACAAACTTGAAATTTGCGGACGTATGTTCCTCTTGGCTTCTAGGTGCTCACTAAGAAAGGATTTTTCGAAATGACCATCGCAGCATGAGTATTTCTTATATTATTATTAACAAGCTCTGATGCTAAGGAGTTCTACTCCCCCTCCCCACCTGAAAAGAAATCTGATCCAAATGCAAAACACAAGAAGATGAGTTTCAGTTTCGCTTTTGCTTTCACAGCAGCAAGCAGCTTTACTACAGAACAGTTGAGCTAAGCCACGCTAGCCAGATGAATACCGATGGATGCTGGTAGGCAGAGACAGATTTTCCCCCCCTTATTTTCCTCCTCAGTTCAGACGAAGCTCTTCCTTCTACTGTAACACCAGTTAAAGGGAAAAGAGGCAAAAAACGGAGGAGAAGATTTACAGATGCGATTAGGAAAACACAAGTAAGGGAAGCTGCCTGTTTCTCCCATGGCCAGTTCTACGTGGCATGCTCCAGAGTCAGTTCACCTGACAGCCTGGTCACCCTCCAGCCAGAGAGCAAAACCAGGAATGTTGTTTACAGGGAGGTCCTGAGCAATTCATCTGAGGGACGAATTTAAAGTCTATGCTATGCAAATAATGTCTTCATCTGTAACAGAAACTTAGCTTACCATCTCTAACTAAATAATACAGTCCCTTTTTAACTACTCATTAATTTTCAAGCTTTAAGTGTCAATTTATCAAGCCCCATCACATAGTTTCGTAGCGAAGCACGGGTATCAGCTAGTGAAATAATATGTCACAATATTTAAGCAGATTGTAAAAGAACTTTTTTTCATTCTATTTTCCATTTTTAATTAAGTTCTCTAACTCATTTTAATTTTTTTTTATGAAATTAGAGCTTTCATTTTGAGAGGTGTTTATGTTCCTGAATTTTATTCTTTCTCTCAAAAAATTTTTTGTCTCTCATAACAACAAACAACAAAGCACCATGTAAGATGGTTAAAATGTCAACTGTCAACGTATACAGTAAGAAATTTTCAAATTTTCTTTCAAACTCTTTATCTATTTCCATGCCCAATACTGCAGTACAGCTCTTTCAGAACTGTTTTTGTTAAAAGGGAGTCAAATATTTTTAGAATGTTTTTAGCTTGCATAAGCTGAACTATTAAATATTCCCATTTATTTTCTTTCTGACCTTCATGTACATAAAATGTGGTCTAGTTTTATTTCCAGTTATAAATCCAAAGGTAACATTATGTGAGCCAAGGGCATTCCTGCTACAGAGAATGACTTCCATATACCTGTAGTAACCTCTGTTCATAATGATGTACTGTACTCAAGGATTCTCTACCTCTCAGAAATTGATTTGGTGAGAGTGCAAGAACTGGAAATGCTGTCACCTTCAAAGCTCTCCATGTTCAGACCGTAACTATTTGTGGGATCACCTTCTCCAGTAACATCTACCATCCCTGATAAAAACAAATAGGTTGGGCTGTCTCCATATGCCCTTCAGTTGCAGGTACTATGTCAATCTGCTTTCTTTAGGAATGGAATGGAATGGAATGGAATGGAATGGAATGGAATGGAATGGAATAATGGAATGGAAATAGGAATTGGAATGTATAGGATAGCATAGGATAGGATAGATAGGATAGGATAGGATAGGATAGGATAGGATAGGACAGGATAGGATACTTTATTGGCCAAGTGTGATTGGACACACAAGGAATTTGCCCCAGTGCATAAGCTCTCAGTATACGTACAAGCAACAAAGTGATAAATCATAAGATACAATCATAAATCATAAGATACAACCAACAAAATGATAGTCATAAGATACCAATAAGAATAGGTAACAAGAAAGATGAGCAGGATAATAGTGATACAGTCCTGCTACATGGTTAGGCATGGATAGTGCTGTGGGAATTAAGTGTTTAGCAAAGTGATGGAATTGCATCTTCCTGGATATTTCAAAGACTTTTCTTTTTTGATGTTTTATAAAGACATGGTTACTTCAAAGAATCTGGGGGCTGAATGACATTTTCCCAACAGCATGGAAGCTGTTTTAAAGTGGATGGTGGTATATTCCTAGATTCTCATATACTGTATGTTGTTTTATGGATATGGTGTGCTTTGGTTTTGTTTTAATCTGAGCTACAGATGCCACTCACAGTCAGTTTATGATTGGAATAGCCCATAAGTCCTATAAGATACATAGATATCTAAATACATATTTGTGTACATGGTAAAGGTAAATAAATTACATTTAGTGAAACAAATAATAGTCTTCTGATCACTTCCTTTTAAAATAAAATGTTAACATAATTGAGATTTTTTTGCTTAGTTTCTGACTATTTTCTGTCCATCTATTCCTTTTTTTACTAATGCAAGTTATAATTTCTATTATTGTTCAGAAAAAGGGAATGAGCCAAAATAGCATAAATTGTTTCCCCCCCCCCTTGTTAGATTAAATGGGGATTTTTTTAGCCATAAGCAAGTCAACTTGACCAGTTTCATTTCCTACCCTAAGTCATGTATTTGTTTTACAGTATATTGTGTATAACCAAAAAGAAACAAAGCACATTATAGCTTGCTGTTGTATGCAAACATACCAGTAGAACTATTTTTGAGTGTGTGTGTGTGTGTGTGTGTGTGTGTGTGTGTGTGTGTGTGTGTGTGTTGGGGAGCATCATCAGTGGTCTACAACTATGATAGTTGTATCAAGATACATTGAAATACAACATAAAAAATAAGTTAAATCCATGAGAGAGAGAGAGAGAGAGAGAGAGAGAGGGAGAATTATACTGTAATATGTTGGTTTAAATCTGAAATATAGTTATAGATTCTAAAAAAAAATTCTGGTATCTGAGGTCAGGAATTGCATTATGCTATTTTGAGGCTGAAAAGTTAAATCCCTGGAAATGGAAGGAAATAATATTGCTTTAAAAATTAAGGCCAGGAATAGAAATGATACAATTTCCAGGATCCTAATATTTTCCAATTTCAGCCTTCAAGGCCATTTGTGCATTAACCTTGATTGCAGGAAGTGAATGCTTGTTCTTTTGTCCTATTCAAGGATGAGGGAATTCTCCATTTCATGTGGAGCAGTTATAGTGGTGATTCTGCTTTTATGATACCATTGTTCTGTTTTGGGTTATAAAAGATGCTATTCAGTCACAGAAAGGCTCATTTAAGAATATGATGGAAATATATTACCTTGCTTACTGACCTTATCTGAAATTTGTGATGAGGATGAAAAATTGTAAAAATTTATGAACAGGACAGAACTATTATGCCTCAATTCTAGACACACATCATATGCCCGCAACCTACAGAGATGTTGATAGTGAATAAAGAGATTGGAAGGCATCAGATTAAATATAAGATATGTAGGTAGATTTGGGTAAGGCTGCATTGTTTACCAGTATGCTTCCAGGTCCAATTCAAGGTGTTGATTATCACCTTTAAAGGCCTATATTTCATGGGTCCAGGGTATCCGAGGAGTCATTTCACCCCAATGGAACTTGTCCACCCCACTCATGCCAGCAGAAGAGGCCTGCTACAGACCACATCTGCTAAGGAATTTTTGCAGGCAGGGTCAATGGGAAGAGTGTTTTCCACTATATGCACAACCATGTGAAATACTGTACAACCTGAGAATTTCTCCCACCTTTTGGCCTTCCAGAAGGGTGTTAAAACTGGGTTTTGCCAGTTGACTTGGGGCCCTGAGGGAGATGCTCACTGCTGGAGGTGGTTGATGGGGTAAGAAGACCTCATCTCTGTACCTTCCATCTCTTGATTCCTGATTTTCCGCATAGTTTAAAAAAATTTAATTTGCATAGTTTAAAATTTTTAACTGCTTTTCTATTTATGTTTTTATGATCTGTAAGCTGCCCAAATTCACCCTATTGGGAAGATGGGTGGCATATAAATTTAATAATTTAAATTTAACCAACAGTCGGTGGTTAAAGGACTTTAACCAACAGTCGGTGGAAATATTTATTTATTTATTTATTTATTTATTTATTTATTTATCAAACATGTCCAAGATAGCAGGTATAGGGATAAACA
>QLTV01000211.1:2206557-2222344 GCA_003457575.1 Thermophis baileyi
TTGTTCCAGTTGTTTTTTGCACTTAGATCATTAGATATGAGTACTCCAAGGTCCTTGACAGAATGAGGGTCGTCTACAAGGTCGTGTCCTCCAAGCTTGTATTTTGTGTTCTGATTCTTTTTGCCAATGTGTAAGACAGAGCATTTGTTGATTGAGATTTGAAGTTGCCACTTGTTTGACCATTCTGATACATAGTCAAGGTCTTTCTGCAAGCAGGTAGAGTGCAGTGCTTTGATATTGTACAATATTAAAAGGAAAGAGTGAGAAACAAATCCTCAGAAGATTATAGGTGCTATTAATACAAGGCATCTCAAATACTTCGCCTTGTTTCCTCTCCTGAATCCACTCCTAGCAATGTGCTAAAATTCATATTATGCCTTACTGATTTCAGGGGAAGAAGAAACCCTCTTCAGACACTTCAGGTATTCTGTGGCTTTTACTTATGCATTATTCCTGCTTATCTTGTTCCTCAGAATCAAACTAACATCCAATATCATATCTTGAACTCCTGTATTTCCCCTTAGCACCCGGTTTCCCTGACCTTAACAGAAAATTGTGAAGGCTCGGCAGCTATTTATGTACTCTTTGATGGTTCAGCAGTTTACTGAGATAGACCATTTATTAGTATGGAAATATTGAAATATGCAACACCATTCATCTGCAGCAGTGTTTCTCAACCCTGGCCCCTTTAAGATGTGTACACTTCAGTTCCCACAATTCTGGAAGTTGAGTCCACACATCTTAAAGGGGCCAAGGTTGAGAAACACTGTTCTGGGGACTGAAAATAATATAGTTCAAAATTGTGCTTCGATGTTATTTGAACAAACAGAGGACTGAGCATCTGATCACTGCCAATTCTGTATATCTGAAAGAATTGCCATGTTATTCAAACCTGTTCATATGATGGAATGAAGTAATTCAAGCATTTCATTGACTTCTGTGGGCTGCAACAACTTAAATGGATTCCCTAAGCTACTGATTCCTTTGATATTGTACAATCATAATAATCACATCTATATGGAAAGAAGCAAATTTATTCTTAGAGTACTTAATTGGTTCATCAAAGCAGATATTTTGTATTGCTTGATTTATTCTTTCTTGCTTCTATAATTGTATTTTAGATTTCGTTTTCATACTGTGTTTACTTACAGATCATCTAGAGAATTTTTGTTATTGGATAACATATTCTTTCAGTAAACATTTAATAAAGTAACTCCATGTAGAAAAAAATCCTGTGTCAGCCCCCAAATCTGTAAAATAGTTTAAAAATATCTGAAGGCAAATACTTTTTCTTCAGCGCATACAAGGCTAGTATGCATATTCCACTGACCTCTAAATTGTTGTGTGTACTTTATATTGTAGCCTCAAAAATTGATAATAAGAAATTGCCTTTTAATTGAACAGCTGTTGACCCATTACATTTCAGTTTAAGAGAATCTATATATTAGCATTTTTGCATCAACTGAAATTGCACTTGAGAAAATTGAAAATGCATGACATGATTAACTTGCAAATAGACAGACGATTTTAAACACATTGACATCACCCCCTTTCCTAAGATTATTCAAGTACCAATCTGTGTTTAACCTTTCTGATGACTCAAACTGATATAGTCATTGTGTGGGGGGGTGGGGGTGGGGGTGGGGGTGACCTAGTTTTACTATGACCACTGTAATCCTATGGCAAGTTGGACTGAGAGAAAATAACTGATCCAAAGATAGGTTATTTGTTTAAAAACTTGTTAGCAATGTTACCTTACATATTTCATGACGCACACATTCCCATTAAATTTAGTAGGATTTGCTTTGGAGGGAATTATGCCTATGTAAACAGTTTACAGTTGTGTTTTTATTTTTGTATTTTACATATATTTTCATGTGAGCTGTTTTGATTGTGGCAGCAATCAAAACATGATTAATAGAATGCCTAGGAAAGCTATAGAATGTGTGATGTTTTTAGGCAAAGAAATGTCTGTGTTATTTTAATATGCTGTATACTTTCCCTATATAATGCTTCTGCATTATGCAGAATGACAAGAACTATTTAGGCAAAGTATGAAAAGAGAATCAAGAAAGGGTTAGAGTTAACCTTGGCCCTAACCCTTTATTGAAAAGACATATATGAATATGAAAGAAGAAATGCAGAATAAAGTACAGGACTTTCTTACTAAAAAAAAAAAAAAAGACCAGTATTGACCTACTTGTTGCAATAAGGAAGGTTAGAATGCAATTTTAGCGGGAGTATTTTATACTTTTGTCGGTTTGCCTTTTGGCATTGCATAGAATGCCTAGGAAGTGTGTGAAATATTAAGCATTTCATACTTTGACACCCCATTTTTGGCATTCTATAGATTTCCTAGGCATTCTATAAATGCCTAATTTCACACATTGACGGTAACATGTATACACCTCATCCAGGGGTGGGTTCTAACTTACCTCACTGCCGGTTTGCTTCCTCCCATGCCGCGAGGGCGCGCCTCATGGGCGCGCGCGCGCTTTGTGCGTGCATGCGCAGTGCCAAAAAATAAAAAAATCCCCCCCCCAAAAAGCCAAAAACAAGATGGTGATGCATGCGCAGTGCCGGAAATTCGGCTTCTGCACATGCGCAGAAGAAAAAAAATTAAAAAAAATTCCCAATTTTTTTTTTTTAAAAAAATTCCCCCCCCAAAAAAAGATGTCGGTGCCCACGGACCGGCACCAACAGAACCAGATCCGTGATGTCACCGTGACATCACCAGCGGGTCACTACTGGTTCAGCCGAACCGGGAGGATCCCACCTCTGACCTCATCTGTATAATTTACAAATATAAAATACAATAGAATACATTTCATTCCAGGAACTATAGAACAAAAACAAGATAAAAATCCACATTATTCAAACTGGATCAGCAAGATAGAGCTAAAATGGGAACTGAATATCAATACTGAAATTCAAAAGCCTGCCAGAATAAAATTATTTTAATTGTCTTGCAGAAGAACCACAACAAAGAAGCCTGTGAATAAAAATCTGTCTTTGGGGTCAACATTGTGGCTTAATACTGATACTATACTATGGCATACTATGGTTTGGTATGTTTTGTGAACTAAACCACTGTGATTTGTGGTTATTCGATAATTATTATTAAATAGGTAAGACTTAATGAAAGCCACATTCTTTGATTCTTTGTCAGTCCAACCTGATGACTAAAGAATGCCTTAATTAGCAAACTAGATATGGGGGCAAGGGAAGGCAAAATGAAATATGATGGGATTAGGACTCTGGGCTTGTAACCAAGAAAGACGTAGAAAATTATTATTGCATATGCTACTGCTGAGTCTTGCTGGTGCAAAATTGTTTCCATTCCTGCCTTTCAATTAAGTAATGTTGCCATTATATTCTCCATAGTGGGTGGAGATAGCATCCAGGAATGGGTTGACCTCGTCTGTTCAGCTGATTGGACTGAGTCTGTCAGAGCTGAAATGCTACGCTTCTGTTGCTAGGGCTTCCCAGCTTTTGACTCAGTCCTCAGCCTGGACAGACGTGTCAAGCTTTCTTCCCATTCCTGACTTCTGATTCTGAGTATAAGGAGAATTCGAGAATTTCTTACTGTGAGTTATTCCCCAGCTGACTCCCTCTCCACCAGGTAGAGCCGCTGGGTCGATTCGGCTGCGAGCTTCGGCTCCAGCCGTGTACGGCATTGGATCTCTTTGCTTAGCAAGTGACATTGAGCCTAAGTAGGTGCCTCGGCACCCCGATTTGTCACAGGAGCTCAGCGCTCTCCTGATTTCAGCAGCAGGCAGACCTTCGCCAAGGGAGCTTCGTGCCACTAAATCACACCTTTCCAGCTGCAGCCGTGATCCCAGGAGCCCTGCGCTCCACCTCAGAGAGCTGCCATTTTAAGAGCCGCACACTCTTCTTAACGGCCATTAAGCATTGGTGCCTCAGGAGTCTAGCGCTCCATTTTCTAGCCGCCAAGTGCTTCGCGCTCCTTTAACAGCGGATCGGAGCGTTTGTGGCACCTAATTAAGAAGCCGCCACCGAAATCTTCTCGGCAGATTTAAGCAGTTGTGGCCTCAGGAGCTTGGCGCTCGATTTGAAACTTGCCGCTGCCGAACCCGCCAGCCAAGAGCCATGTGCTCTCAATTTGCGGCTACTAAGGCGGCTGTGGCCTCAGGAGCTTCGCGCTCCACATTGATTCCGCCAGCCAAGAGCCTCACGCTCTCTATTGTGGATAATTACGGCGGCTGTGGCCTCAGGAGCTTCGCGCTCCACTGTCAGTTGCCACCATCGACTTTGCCAGCAAGAGCCTCGCGCTCTAAATTGAGGCTAATTAAGGCCCCAGGAGCTTTCGCGCTCCAATTTGACTGCCGCCAGCGAAGCCGCCATTAAAGAGATCACGCATTTACTGAGCGGCCAATTTGGGTGGTTGAAGTCTTAGGAGCTTCGCGCTCCACTGAACAGATTGCCGCCCACGAACTCTGTTTCCAAACTGTCAGGGAGCGCAGGAGAGACAAGGCTCTAGAAAAGATGTGTGCCAAATCAGACAAGAGGAGTTCCCACTTGTCTAATGTACAGGCAGAGCTGCACCATGAAGGCAGGCCAGGTTCCAGGAGCTTCTCTCCCGGGGGAGCGGGGGGAACAGCTCTCCCTAGATGTTCCTATGTCGAACATTGATCAGGCAGCCCTCTGGGGCTCTATCACAACCCTGCAGAATTCTGATGCGATTTGTGGGCAGCAGCCCAATAGGACCAAGGCTGTGCCTGAGGCTACTTTTACGCCAACTGCTGCAGGTCTTAGACCAGATATGGGGGCAGACTCTATTTCCTCGGCCAATATGCAAGCTATTATAGCTGACGCCATCAGGCAAGGAATTGCCGCTGGTCTCCAGCAATCTAAGCGATCACCTCAGTGGCCTCTGATCTGTCATTAGATCCTGCCCATGACCTGGATCGTTTTCTCTTTTAGCTTAACATTAGCAAAACAGATTCTAGAGCAGAGGTGTCAAACTTGATTTCATTGAGGGCCGCATCATGGTTGTGTTTGATCTCGGGGGGCCAGAGTGGCGTGGCCAGGGTGGGTGTGGCCAGCTCGATGTCACTCATTGCTCTGTTTTCGGCCATGACAGCCTCCTGCAGCCCTCTGCCAGTAAAAATGGAGTGTGGCCCTCCAAGGCTCCGTTTTCAGCTGCAATAGCCTCCTGCCGCCCTCTGCCAGTGAAAATGGAGCTTGGGGGCCCACATGCGGCTCCTGGGGCTCCATTTTTGGCTGTGACGGCCTCCTGCAGCCCTTTGTCAGCAAAAACGGAGCTTAGGGAGGCTGTGCCCCCCCCCGTGCTCCTTTTTCGCTGGCAGAGGCACCGCAAGCCGGTCCTTCGCTGTTTCCAGGGCGGGCCCGCAGGCCAGATCTAAACAGATCCGGCCCACGGGCCTTGAGTTTGACACTCCTGTTCTAGAGGGTGTCTTAAAAAAGGCTTGCTTGCTTGCTGAATATCTGGCATGGACTCAAACAGCAAATCTGTGCTGGCAACACAATTGGGAAGAGTAAGAAAATGCTATTGCAGCTTTAATTAAAAGGGTTAACATTGTTTCAGTGGAAACAGTAGAAAGGAATATTTCTATTGAGATCCACCTCATTATTTTTTTTTAAAAACCGAACAGATGTTTTGGGCATTATTTTATATTATGTCCTACTACTTAAATAAGTGGATGCTTCACTCACCCATCCCATTTCTAGTTTGCTGTCCTCTGGAATGCTCTCATAATAAAAGTTGTTAAAAATAAAAGGAAGCTTATTATGGCATCCTGTAGAAAGACTTGTGTGATCTGGAATATGAAAGAAAGCTTAAAAGACATACTGTGTTTCATCTGTGTTTTGTACTAATTACATGGACACGATCAAAGTATGTAAAACTGAGCAAGATCTAAAAATGAAAGAGTTTAGCCTTTAACTGGTTTTAATAAAGGAGCAACTGAACAGCACTCTGGGCAATTTCAAAATCAGGATAAAGTGAACTAAGCATATAACATATACGCATGATGGTGTTTAAGGTATTCAGTAGACTGAATATACACACATTGCTTGATTGACTCAGTTCTCTGGACTTGACAGTTTTTCAATCAAATCCTCTTGCCCTGTGGATTAAACTTTTGAAAACTATTTGTCAGTTTTAGCCTTCTTATCTGCCTTGAGCTTATTATCTGTAGATGAGTGCTTCGTACCTCTGAGGTGAGCTTTTAATCAATGCCATTTAGATTACTGGAATGAACTGGAAACCATTTTTAAATGAACTGATAAAGATATGCTGTTTGATGTGATTTGGCTGGTTTTGCTTTAATATGGTTTGAGCCAACAATTGTGTTTTTTTATTGATCATCAAAAAGGCAAGAGTAATTTTCTCCCCTTTTCTTCTTTGTTTTACTGTTTTAAAAGAACCAACTCTGGTGAGCCCTACATAATTACAACATTAGTGGTTAATCCCAGTAACTGAATAATAAGACAAGATCGCAAACATGCTAACCAACCAGCATTAGTTTTTTTCAATATATACTATACTAGCTATTGTAATTTGTAAAAGTATTTCATGGCTTATTGTTTTATGGTAAACCCGCTAATCATGGCTTATTTAAGATTTAGCAAATTGTTTAGCAAATAATTTCTCTCCAGCATCATAGTTTAAAGTTGCCATGGTTTTTTGTTCACCCTTTCTGATGGTCCAGTTTCCTTAGCCATATATTAAACTAGAAACCTTTGACTTGCACAATCATATCTTTGTTGACAATGATATCTATGCACTTAATATGCACTGTGCACTATAGTTGTCATCCCTGTGAACTTCTGAACCTAGAAAGGTAAAGTCCAAAGTCTTTTCTGTAGCTGTTTACCTCGGATGGAGATATAATATTAAGGATTTTCAATAATGGAGCTATAGGCCAGTCTGGTATTCTCTTCTTATACCTTGCAGTCATCAAAAACAGTATCATCAGCATATACAAGATTGCTGATCTTTCTCCCAAGAGTTTTAATTCCAATTTCTATTTCTGCCAGATCAGCACTTCTCAAATGTTTTTGTGCATATATGTTAAATCGGTGACGGTATATAACTTTTGCTCATTCCTTTTCCAAGGAAATGAATCAAATGAATCATTTGATTGATTGACTGATTAGGTGCCATCTACTTGATGATGAATCTAAGTGACCACTCTATATTTTTTTATCCATGTGATTTTCTTGGTAAAATACACGAGTGATTGACTGTTGCCTACTCCTGTGCAGTATGAAATGATGCTTTAATTTCTGTGATTTCAGCATCTTCCTATATCCAATACAAGTGCTTTTTTGCTTTAGCTGGGCAGTTGGGGTGACCTTCACACTTTAGGTGACTGCACTGGGATTATATTCTGTTGGCATACAATCCCTACATTTTCCCCACTTCCCTCCCAGAAACATCCCTCACCCCGAAATGATGAGACAGCACAAACAAATGGGGAAGAGGGGTTGAATCATTTAATTCCTTTATATCATTTTGCTGGTGATCCCACAAATTATTCAATAGGAAGATGAGGTCACCCAGTACATGCATACTTTTTAACAGCTATCTACAATCTGTTGTGGTCAGCATAGTCAAAAGCTTTTGTGTAATCAATCAATCAATAAAAATTATTTACCCCTTTTTGTGTGTGTGAAACTCTCTTGCATTTTTCATTATCTATCAGATGTTAGCAATCTGTTCCCAGGCACTTCTTCTTCTGAATACAGCTTGTATATTTGGTACCTCATTCCCTATGCATGTAATTCTCACTTAACAATTGTCTCATTCAGCAACCATTCAAAGTTACAACGATTCTGAAAAAATAACTTTATGATCAATGCCCTCATTCATGACTTCACAGCTTCCTTCAGTTACATGATTGCCATTGTATTCAGGAATCATTGCCCTGTACCTGAGTCCTCTCCCCCCCACCTCTTGTACAGATTACAAGAGATGAAGCAGGCACACAGTGGGGATTACACATCAAAAAGCAATTATGTGAAGGGAGGGAGGCACAGGAGAGATTGCATACATAAATTCCTTGGTTCTCCCCATACCCAGAGCAGAAAGATTGGAGAGAAGGGATTTCAAGAGAGTAAACAGGACCAGCGGTGGGTTGCTCCTGGTTCGGACCGGTTCTTAGAACCGGTAGCGGCGGCGGGAGGCTCTGCCCACCCACCCAGGATGCTTCTGCGCATGCGCAGAAGCGTCACACGCGCAAGCACGCATGCAAACCGGTAGTAAAGGGTTTTAGAACCCACTACTGAACAGGACCACCATAGGGAATACTGTTTGTGTAGCATTCTTGTGAGGCCCACAAAATTACACATTAAATTTGCATTATTTAATGAAACCTTCCATTGGTTTTACCAGATCATGACATTCAGGCATATTATTCCACGGGTTAAAATCAGTTTCATCAACTAACTAAAAAGGAGAAACACTGCTTGGAAGCCACAGATAATTCCTCCATAACCACTGTAGATATTTGGAAGCAATACATCTTCTAAATTCACTCTGACTGAAATCTATGGTATATTTTGTTACATCTGTAATTTCAAGCAGAATACTAGAAATAATCTAATGTTTAGAGCTATCTGCTTGTACCCTTATAAATTCCTCAGTCCTGTCCATCCAGAGTCACTTCTTATGAGAGAGACAGCTGTATAAATTTAATAAATACATAAGAAAATATAGACTATAGTAAAAATTAGCCTATGTAATTGAGGTGATTTTTCCCCCAAAGGAATGAAATGACTAGTAGTTATATCTATATAAATTAATAATAAAGTTTTCCCCTCGTTTCTATCTATCTATCTATCTATCTATCTATCTATCTATCTATCTATCTATCTATCTATCTATCTATCTATCTATCTATCTATCTATCTATCATCTGTCTATTTGTTTATAACATTTCTGGACTGCCCATCTCTTCTCAATGACTAGGTGAATAGTACAGTTCTTGGAGAAAATATGTTAATAGAGTACGATAATTTGAAAGAAATTGTATGCTCTTTCTGTTACATTTTTAAGTTTATGTACATACATATGCCAATTGCCAGTGCCTTCAGAAATGCAATATGTGTGCTAGCTTTTCTTTTTTTAACATCTAGGACTATTTCTGTTTATTGTCCTATTTTAAGACTGAGCATGCAGGAAGTTGTTAAAGAGATTGTTTTTCACTGCAGTTGGGAATGCATGAGTGCTTAAGCCAGCTAATGTACTGTGTGATTTAAGCAAGTGGCCCTGAAGATAATCTAGTATTCCAGGTGCTTTTAAGAAGCTATTAACCACTGGGCCATGACTAATGTACATGTGATGTGTAACTGTGATGTGAGAACATCACTGTTCTCTTTCTGGGTTATACCTATATGTATGAGCGATGCTAGGTTGTTTTTGTGAATCAACATAATTACAGCAACTTTATATTTAAATTTCTTGTTTTCCTTTAGTATTTCCTTTAGTAAATTAGTATATATCATTATTTGTAACTATGCATCACACAAATGGAGTACTAACTATAACTAACTTTGGTGTCCAATCGACAAATATGGCCTCTTTGGATAGTGGGATGCGTGGCATATAAATTTAGTAAATAAACAAATAAAAATATATTGTAGATCAGGGGTGTCAAACACGCCCACCCCGGCTCCCCAAGGTCAAACATAACCCTGATGCGGCCCTCAATGAAATCGAGTTTGACACCCCTGTTGTAGATAATTTAGACTTGTGAGTTCATCCTGTATTAGTTCAGAAAGACCCACTTGTATTTCACTATGTAAATACATATTGAGCCAGCAAAAATTAATTGTAACACACAATTCTATTATATGGTTCACTTTTAACTAGAGACGATACTTTTTAATAGAAGCACTTTACAGAATCATATAAATCTCTAGAAACATTACAAAATTGAAAAAGAGAAAGGGATGTCAGGAGATGTATGGCGGGGAAGGTCTAAAGAATGTAAGAACATGTACCAGACCTAAACAAAGAACTTAAATATTAAGGGAGCTATAATTAAAATAAACGAGCTTTTTTACTATTTCCACCAAATTTGTGGAATTTGAGGGAAGCATTTTTTCTGGGTCTTTTTCTCCCACAACTTCTCATGGATGGAGTTCATTCTTAGCAATAGAACAACTCCTGAAGAAAAGAACCATGGAAGAAATCTCCTTATATTGTCCTCCCTTGAAATGTAATGTAATATAGGAAGCCAGGGAGACTGGAGGTCACTGGCAGTTGATAATGCACCTTTCTTTCCCCTTTTCTCTCTATAGTACAATAATGTTTGTATTTGAAATTCATTCATTCATTCATTCATTCATTCATTCATTCATTCATTCATTCATTCATTCATTCATTCATTCAAACAAACTTGTATGCTACCCATCTTGCCAAAGGAAAATAATTTCAAAATGATTCAGGAATGTGTTGGAACTGCTGTGAATAGATACCACACCTTTCTGGTATTTATTAAAGCTGTCCAATTTTGTCAGACTTCTATCAGAGTCTGAAAAGAATTTTTAATCTTTCATATTAAGAATACTTTGAAAATGTCTTCTTAAGCAATTTTAGAATACAACAAAGGTATAAGATTACAGCCCTGCATTTCTTTTAAAAGTATGTCTATCCACTCATCACAAATTGCCCCTCACAAAGATGCTGAGGATACAACTTTGATGGCTGGAAACAAGAAAGATGTTGCTGATCTCTTGCTGAAGGTGAAAAAGACATTATGTATAGAATCCTTGATAACAACAACAACAAAACCCCCCTAAGATTGCATCTACAAATGGCGCAAATGCTATGCAAATAGGCAGGGAAAATGTCGGCAGACATAATCTTCCTTGTCTCAGAAATTCACAGTTGTACTCAGGAAATAAAGAGACATTTGTTACTTGAAAGAAAAATTACGGCACATCTAGGCAAAATATTAAAGTGCAGAGACATTATTATGAACAAAAAAATATATTGTCAGGATCATTAATGTAGTTGTAACATGTCTGTGAAAGCTGGACAATTAGAAAGGGTTAACAAACAGAAATGATTATTTTGAATTGTGGTGTTTGAGTAAGTTGCTGAGAATACCTTGAGCTGCAAGAAGAACAAATAATTCAATAGAAGATGAAATAAAACCAAACTTCTCATTAGACACACCAATAATAAAACTAAATAAAATACAGGTAATCCTCAACTTACAACAGTTCATTTAGTCACCGTTCGAAGTTACAACGGCACTGAAAAAAGTGACTTATGGCCATTTTTCATACTTACAACCATTGCAACATCCCCATGGTCACGTGATTTACATTGCAGTGTCCCGGGTCATGTGAACATCTTTTGTGACCTTCTGACAAGCAAAGTCAATGGGGAAGTCAGATTCACTTAACAACCGTGTTACTAATTTAATACCTGCAGTGATTTACTTAACAAATGTGGCAAGAATAGTCGTAAAATGGGACAAAGCTCATTTAACAACCTTCTCACTTAGCAACATAAATTCTGGGCTCAGTTGTGGTCATAAGTTGAGGACTACCTGTATTTTCTATGCATACCATATAAAGGCAAGAGGCATTAGAGCAGACGCTGATATGTCTAAAAATCAAAGCAATTGGAAAAAATGCCAATATGAGATAAGGTTAGCTATTATCACCATTGAGGCATGAAAGTTGGAAATGATTGAACAACTGAAAAGCAAACACTATCTGCCTATTTAAAAAAAAATAAGGAAAACATAGAAATGACAGAACCGTCTAGTTAATTAGAAAAGGTACATTCAAAATCTAGGGGGAGTAGATGCCTTCTTTAACCATGTAGAACAAAGGTCATGTGAACAGGTTTTATATAAATTGTTCTGGTTGATCCCTTTGTAATACAAACACACTGTCATACAGTACAAACACAAAGATAGAGACACACATACACATACACAAACAACACCCATTAATATCTTTAATCTCATTGAATTGCCTCTCTAGCTAAATTTCTTGAAAAGGTGGATAATCACCTGGACATATGAATAGACTCATGAACAATGCCAACTATTAGTAGAGCCTGCATGCTGTAAATCAGAAATCTCGTATTTTCACAAAAAAAATTCAGAAGAAACAGGTATTTTATCTGGAAGGGATGATTTGGATTAGGAATAGGAAACAATTCTCTTTGTTATTAATGAATGGCTGTGATTTACTTTTATTTTTTGTTTTTTTAATGTTTGAGTAAGATCAACTTTCCAGCTATCATGGAATATAAGAGCAGTGTGAAACAAAGAAAGTGTCTCGGTGGGAAGTTATGTAAACAAAAACCACTTATTGCCTCTTGTCAACAAACCAATTCACAGAACGTAAGGCCAGCTGCGTTATTCAAACTGATGAAATGTGATTTTTCATCTATCAAACTATTGTGATTTCCATCTTTTCCCTTGCCTAACATTAATTCAGAGGAAAAATATATTCTGTAGTGCTAGGCTATACTGTATGTAGAATGCTAATATATGGAGAATGTGTTACGTATGCAAGTAGAAGTGGTAGACTGTTCCCTCCTGTGAGAATTCCATGCAAAGTTGAATTAAAAGTTAAAGCTAAATTCAGTAGAAGGAAGATATACTTAGTGCTTGTATTTATTGGGAGAGAGATACATTCTGTATATCAGCATTCTTCTGACTTTTATCAATATCGATATCATAAATCTGGAGAAGGCATAAGAAAGAATGGTTCCTTTCATACAATAGAGTTATAGTATGGAAGGAAATTTGCCATTTTGAGTAATTTTTCTGCCACTAGCGTTTATGCCTTTTAATAAAATGTATTGTATTGGAAAAAGTGCAAGCAGATTTCTGCTTTATTTTTATTTTTTACCACCACAGACTAACACACTTCCTCCACTTAACATTGTCTACTTCTAGTGTGTTACTGTATGGAGATCCTTTCAGTTCAAATGCTAATTTGTTTATCTTACTCCCCAGTGCAGTAGTTGAAGTTTCTTATGCAGGAGGAAAGTCTTTTATTTCAGCTTTATTTCTGGAGAATGAGTCATCTAATTTAGCCATCATGGGCCTTGGTATGGGCTTCAGATTGTGACTCATTTATTCATCAGATTGCTGGTAAAATAAACCTTGTCTAGATGAACAATAATTATGTCAAAGTAATCTCCAAGGATGTCCATCTATTACTGTGAATTCTTTAGTATATTAGCTCATTTTGATGATTTTAGAACGACGTTTTAATTAGTAATTGTAAAAAAGAAGAGTGGTTCCAAGGACATTTGCAACCTCTATGACTAAGTGACTTCCAAGGGACCAGATTTAATACCTTTAGAGTATGGGTGTCAAACTGGCAGCCCACGGTCCGGATGCGTCACATGCATACCACGCCCACCCCAGCTCCAGAAATGGGAAAAACATCACGTGATGGCAACGTGATGGCAACGTGACGCAGAGAGTTTGACACCTGTGCTTTAGAGAATCATTTTATTTATTTTCATTCGTGCTGCATACTAAAAACATAACTGGGAGATAATTAATCTTTAAGTGACATCATTTTGGAGGGTTTTGTGGCATTTGTATGTTAATCAATATTTGCCTGGTACATTTGAACTACTACTATGTATAAGATTCCTATTGATTATGTACCATCAAGTCATTGCTGACTCTTAATACCAATAATTTTTTTCTGTGACAATCTGTCCCTAACCTGTCCCAAAGGTGCTTTTTCAGGAGGCAACTGGACTCTCTTGTTTCTTCTTTTGAAGACGTTTCGCTTCTCATCCAAGAAACTTCTTCAGCTCTGACAGGATAGTGGGGAATGGAAGGATTTATATTCCTTGCAGACAGCTGGTCATTTGCATACTTTTAGAGGGTTTTTGAAGCACTTGGGCTGGATGACTGAGAATCTCTACAGACTTTCAGCTATACAATTTGGGATGAACACCCTTTGAATGGTGTGGGAGAGGAATGGATTTCCAGAGGAAAAATTGCAGACTACAGGAACCAGGAGCACTACTCAGGTGACCCTGAGGACACAGATAAACCTCCAAGTGCTTCAGCGACCCTCTAAAAGGATGCAAATGACCAGCTGTCTGCAAGGAATATAAATCCTTCCATTCTCCACTATCCTGTCAGAGCTGAAGAAGCTTCTTGGATGAGAAGCGAAACGTCTTCAAAAGGAAAAAGCAAGAAAAAACAAGCAAGAAAAAAACTAGAAAGTCCAGTTGCCTCCTGAAAAAGCACCTTTGGGACAACCATGCCCTGGATGACTGAGAATCTCTACAGACTTGTTCCTAACCTGGTCTTTCAGGTTTTCCAATGGTGTACCTGTTGCTGCTTTAACTCTATTCACTTTGCTACTAGTCATCCTTTTCTTTTCTTTCTTTCCATCTTTCCCTTAATACAGCCTTTTCTAGAGAGCTGGGTATTCACATCATATGTCCAAAGTAGGATACTGTAATTTGAGCTGAGGTCATGTGGGCCTCTAGTGAGAACTTGGGATTGATTTGTTTAATGATCCATTTGTTTGTTTTCTTGGCTGTCCATGGTATCATCAAAAGACTTCTCTAACATCAAAGTTCAAAAGCATCATTACTCTTCCTAGTATTCTTAAGGAAGCCTGCAGTTTTCTTAAGAACTTGAAATGTGTTTTTATACCTGTTTGTATTTTACAGTGAAATTTAAAAATATTGATTAGGAATGGTAGGAAAAAACATACATATTTTTTTTACAATATCCTGATCTACTCCATTTATTGTGATGACAACTTAGATTAAAATTAAACTTCTTCAGAATCTCTTTAGACTCTTTTTATGCTGAAGAAAACAGAGAGATCAAGTCATTCATTTATTTTAAAAATAAGTTTGTCAGAATTTTGTGAAGAACAGATTTATTTAGCAAAAAGATAAAATAAAAATAAACCAGAAATGTTCTGATTTTCACAGTAAATGTTTTCTTCCTCATATATTAGCTTTAACTAAACCAAACAACCCTGGTGTCAACTAACCTTACAAATATAGCTGAAATCTAAATTTCCAATTATTTATTTTAATTTGTTTTCCAGAAAGATAAAATAGATTTCAAATTATTTGCAGTCAGCAAATAATCAGAAATATACAGAAAATACAAAGGTAGCTGTAATGATTTATAGGAAAGACATTGGGAGATGAAGCCAACAGATGCTGCCTAGGAAGTAGTCAGGTAATAGATCGCATACCCGCAGCTGCATAGTGGGCAGAGCAAACAGCTCAGCTCAGAAGGGGCCCTCCCTAAGTTCTTGACCAGTAAAGGTGATAGTGAGAGAATTATACGTGCAGACTTGCACGGTTCTGTTAATGTAGCTTTACAATAAAGTAGAATTAGTTTAGCTGTTTCCTGTCTGGTCTGACATCAACACTGGCAAGGCAAGCTATATTATTGCAGTAGTAATACAATAATGTAATAATATAACACAACCCAATAATGTAATGTAATATAATATATTATCATATCGTTTATTGAAATAGAGTATAGTATAGTATAGTATAGTATAGTATAGTATAGTATAGTATAGTATAGTATAGTATAGTATAGTATAGTATAGTATAGTATAGTATAGTATTGTATTGTATTGTATTGTATTGTATTGTATTGTATTATTATATTATATTTATTTATTTATATTTGTATTGTATTGTATTGTATTGCATTGCATTGCATTGCATTGCATTGCATTGCATTGCATTGCATTGATCTGCCAACCTCTATCATTTTTTCTATTGGCTGCTGTTTCCTTTCTATAATGCACATAG
>QLTV01000211.1:2286491-2310630 GCA_003457575.1 Thermophis baileyi
AAAATAAAATAATAGTGAGTCTCAAATAATCTCTGCTAGCAGGAATTTCCTTTTGCTTATTCCTGCAGCAAGGATTTTGACTTCAACAATCTGCTGAAAGTGAGTTGTGGAAGTGTGCCATTCAAGCAGAACTGCTTGTTGGCCTCATTATCCCATTAGAGGTTCCAAGTAAAGGGAGGAAGAATGTTGACACAAAGTTACATAGAGAATAGTATTTTCATATCTTTAACATGAAGGCACAAATAGAAGATTAAAAATATTTTCATTGCTCCATTTTCTTGTACTTTGTTCACCTAGAAATTAGTAGAGTTTCCATCGGCCTAAAGTTGGCTTATAGCCATTTGGGGGCACTTAGGATACTACTATAAGCCAGTAGCTGTTGAGAAGATCTATATGAGAGATTCATATCAGATCTCTTGATTAGTACAATCTCAGAGTCTACTGGAACTGAATTACAATGAATCTGCAATTCAAATGATACATTTTAAAATAAGATATAGTATACTAGTTAAATTTATCCAACTGATATCGAGGCTACAATCAATGTATTTAAAATCTGTATCATTTTGAGGGGTACAAAATTTTCTGCTTTACAAAAATATGCCCAAAGGAAAGAGTGGCTTAATTAAAGTATGTTTGGACAATTTACCTAAAACAAATCTTAATTTGTTTTTAGATGTTTGTTACAGGATAAGCACTGTAAAGAGATTGACTTTGACTGTTATTTTGAAATCATATGGACATAATCTATATCTGTAGATTATTAAAAGAATTGAAAACAATCACATTAAATTTATATTAAATGATTTCATTTATTAATGGATTATGGGCCATTCATGTTTTACTCTAAGTGACTCATAAATCAAAGGCACGGTCACAGTCTAATATAACAATCAGAAAACAGGAGGAGTATAATCAAAGACTACCAAATAATTGGATTTTTTGCAGTTTACAAATAGAGGATATGATGACAATTAAGTCATCTGTCATAAACACAATCACAGAAATCCAAGGAAAGCCAGACATATCAACATAAAATAATAAACAGGAATTGGGAAATTTTATAGATAGATATTATGTATCTTGTAAAAGACTTCCAAGACTGATTTGCTGTTTGTCAAGATACTTGTTCCCAATTGTTCCGTTTTGTGTTTTTAATTTAGTGCCATTTATATTTTTGTTCTGATTTGGATATTTCATATCTAAAGTGTTGGTGGCCTCTATGAAAGCTGAATTTTACCTGGATAGAGAAATAAATTTGAGAATAAAACTGATATTCCACTCTTTGTCCATTCAGCAGGATTTCCATTGCAGTTTGTGTTTTTCTGTTTTCGAGGAAGATTGATCAAATATATTCTACTCTCATTCCTTTATGTAAGTATGCGGGACACACACACACACACACACACACACACACACACGAGTTCAAATTGTTGTCTCCTAACTGTTTGACCTTCATTCAGCTCTGAAAATGAACAAAAATTTAGAATTCTTTATATTCTCAGTAGATTTTCCTTCATTTTATATTCCAAGCTACATGTTGCCCACTGTACATGAACACAGTAAGCAGATACGGTAGCTTCTCAGTTCAAGCCATCAAGACTGTGCTGTTAAGATAACCCGTTAAAGTAGTGCTGATTTGGTAAAGTGCTTGATACTACTTTTACTGATATGTCATAAAATAACAAGTGTCCTTTTAGTTCTTTTTTTTCCCCAATAGAAGAGAATATCTGTAGCTCAGGGTTGAACTATTGAGTCCGTGGTCTTATCTGAGCTTTGTTGCTTGCCTGCTTATTTTTTTCTGCTTTAATTATAATTAGATGGGTGTGTGTATTCTATGTATTCTTTTCAAATTTAGCATTATTTGAGAGCATTTCCAGGAAAACATTGTAACGTAGGATCCTTTCAGAACACTATACATATAAGTACAAGGAAGTGAAGGGGTTGTCTAGGAACAGCATTAGACCATTAGTGCACAATACCGTAATATGTTTTAATGAGTACTTGAGTAAATGCATAAGCATTATCATAGAAGTCCTATTACAAGCAAAGCAATAATTGTAAAGTTTCCATTTCAAATCTAGAAGAAATGCTTTTAGAGATGTCTAAAAGTGCTTTTTGTTTGCTTGTTTTTTGCTGTGTGCTTCTGAGAAAGGGAAAAATGAAAGGGAAGAATCTTCTCGTATTGTGTGTCTAGAGCAGGGGTGTCAAACTTGCATCGTTACAGCGGCATCACGTGACGTATCGGGACTTCCCCCCCTTTGCTAAACTGGGCGGGGGTGGGGCCAGCACATGATGCATCCGGCCCGCGGGCCGTGAGTTTGACAGCCCTGGTCTAGAGTCATATTGACATTTGCTATGACAGTTCAGTTAGAGCTAGCTACATGTTCTCATTACAGAAGATTTCCAATGTATAATCACGTTACAAATGTGCTGTGCTCCATGCTTAATACAACTTTTCACCAGTGATTTTAAATTGTTTGTCTTTGAGTTTGTCTTTGAGTCATTCATTGAAAGCCATAGGAAATTATGTCTTGTTCACTGATTCCTGTAAGATGCAGCTACAGAGGATAGTAAGTTGAATTTTCAGGGGCCACTGCTTTTGGTCCAAACGAAGTACATTTCATTTTTAATAATAATTTTATTGAGTAGATGAAAACTAATATAAACTAAATAAAAATAAAAGCTGGAAAAGATAGAAAGTGTAGTAAAAAAGAATAATACAAAAAGAAAAATAGGATACAAAAAAGAAAATATAAAGAAGAAACTTCTTTCCTCACAAGCAGAGGTGGGTTCCTACCGTTTCGGACCGGTTTTCCCAAACCGGTAGCAACCCGCTGGTGACGTCACGGAGCTGGTTCGGTCGGTGCCAGTCCGTGGATGCCGCCATCTTTTTGGGGAATTTTTTTTTGAATTTTTAATTTTTTTTTTCTTCTGCGCATGCGCAGAAGCCGAGTTGCCGGCACTGCGCATGCACCACCATCTTGTTTTTGGCTTTTTAAAAAAAATTGGAATTTTTGGCACTGCGCATGCATGCATGCGCAAAGCGTGCGCGTGCCCACGAGGTGTGGCCAAGCGGCGCGGGAGGAAGCGAACCGGCGGCGAGGTAAGTTAGAACCCGTCCCTGCTCACAAGTATAAATAATTTTAAGAACTTATCATATTCTTCTAAAATACAATGAATAATTTCTTCATCCAATATCACATCTCTTATCTATAGACAAATACTTAAAACCTTGTCATTCAATCCTGGTCAGCAAAAGTTCATTAAGAAGTATCAGAAATAACATCTATTTTAATCTTGATTGAATAAACAACTAATTTTATATTCTTTCCCTTTACTTTTAACAATCTTGGTATTTAATCTATTCAAACGTCCTAGAATTTGATGTTTTTTCATTTTTTCTTGTCCCTTCTCACAAAATTCTTCAGAACTTTAATAATTTTTGTATTATTAAAACTTTTGTAAATTCAATATAGGAAAATTACCCAGGCCACTCTCTTGGTTTGTTATTTGTGTAATCCTTTTAACTATTAAGACATCACCCAGATTATTTTGTATGTACAATGTAGCATCTTTTTCTATATCATTCTTATATCCTGTCACTTTCTAAATCCACTTTTAAATCAGACTCAATCTTGTCAGATATAATTTGTTCCTCTTCATACCATCTTATAAACACAATTTATTTATAGAGGCAGACACTCTTAAAATTAACTTCTGTGTCCATTGTTCAAAATATTCAATATTTCCAATGTTAAATTAGCTTACTCCATTCTGTGTTAAAAGCATGAAAAGGTGTTCTTCTCCTTTAATTGCAATATTTAATTCCTTTGGGCTCTTTCTAGGTTGCAATCTCAAAATCCCATCATATTGGGTTTTTTTTTCCAGTGTTCAATATAGTAGTCCACAAAAAAGATTCTTTTAATTAATTTCAAAATCCCATTTCAAGTCCATCTAGACTTAGTCTGTTTATAACTTTCCAAAAACAACACTCTACTCATTCTTCCGCCATTTATTTTTAAAAATTGCTAAGTCTTTAAATGTATATTTAAAAACTACTCTTGTTGTGGATTGAAGGAAACTCACTCAGTGAATGCAATCGAACTTGCCATTCTGAAGATTCTTAATATTTGAAGAGTATTAAATGGGTAGTTCTAAAAGTCATTAAGAAACGAGGCTCTGCAAACTCTTATATCCATATAAACTACATTACGACTGTGAGCATAGTTGGAAACCCTTGACTCCAGCTGCTTCATTCACAGCTGACCTCAAAACTCCCAGTTCCAGTGGTCTACTCATGAGGCCACTTTTCCAGAGTACTTATGGGCAGTTCCATGAGCTCTCTTTTTTCTGGAGATATTTCATCAGCCAAGACCCATCGTCTGACTTCCGATTTCAGCCATAATGCCATCCCCACTGTTTGAGGGATGTCTAGCTGTTCAATTTTTGCACAGATATTTCCATATAATCTTCCTCATGGTAAAACTGACACTTGTTTTCCACAGAGATTTTGTTGGATCTACCCAGATGGACAGTATAAAAGTTTCTGAGCAACATAGCTTGTATTTAATAGTGCCATCTGCTGCTAAAATATAGCTTGCTGGCAGAATTCTTTTTCTCTTTTCCTGCAGCTGGTATGTGCCCCACATCAATGAGGAAGGTTGGGAGACTCCCTGGTGTAATGTGATAGGGAGAAAGAAAGCAAGGTGAAATCATAATTTTAAATGGCCAGAAATCTGCTTGATTAATGTTGGATGGAGGCCCATGAATTAGGGGTGAAATCCAGCAGGTTCTGATAGGTTCTGGAGAACCGGTAGCGGAAATTTTGAGTAGTTCGGAGAACCGGTAGTGGAAATTGTGAGTACTTCGGAGAACCGGCAAATACCACCTCTGGCTGGCCCCAGAGTGGGGTGGGAATGGAGATTTTGCAGTATCCTTCCCCTGCCATGCCCACCAAGCCACACCCACCAAGCCACACCACACCACGCCCACCAAGCCATGCCCACAGAACCGGTAGTAAAAAAAATTGGATTTCACCATTGCCATGAATGCAATATTCAACTGCATGAAACTCTAAGAAGCCATACAAGAGTAACAGCAATACTTCATTCCCTCAGTCTGAACTGAATACTTCTGAAACAAAGATTATCTGTGTTAATGAAATACCTTGTCGTTTCCCTCCTCCCTGCTGGCTTATTATTTCTTCTATACTCCATAAAATAATTTTGATGCTAGACAGAAACAAAACATCAGTAATAATACTCCCCCCCCCCAATGGAAATCTTAGTGTTACCGGAGACAAGGAATAATTAATTGTTCCAAATGTTGGGGTCTCATGAAAGTAATTACGTCTGGATATTGCTGTTATATCAGATAAGATAGATGCTTTGTAGCAACATCTATATGATGTCAACTTGAGGGTGAGAAGAGGGAAATATCCCCATAATAGTTAGCTCTACTAAAATTAGAATATCAATATACTCTCGGTTTTCATGGTTTTTGCCTATTGCCTTTCAAAGACTGATTTGGAAGTGTAAATTAATCCAACACAATTTTATATCCTGACTACAATTAAGAAGGACCACCACCTGGGATTCTACTTAGTCATCAAGGAAACTTAAACACCCTTTCTTTTCAGCTCTTTTATGACCCTTCAGATTGCGTGCAATTCAGAGCATTGGGGGAGAGGCCAATCTTTCATTTTTTTCCTATTTTTATTTTTTACTCTGGCCAGTTTTCACCATATTTTTATATGTGTCTGAATATTTTCTCTCTTTCCTTCTTGGGACACAGCATGCAATACACATGAATTTATCTACTGTGTTAAAAGCAAATGCACAGCCACGACATTGTCAGCTTTGTTTTATTAATTTTGGTGATAAATGACATCTGCATTTTATTTACAGATTTTGCACTTCAGAACGTATTACAAAACATTATGCTGTAACTCCACCTAACGTGCTTTTCAGATTTGGTTCATACATTTTTTTTTTAAAGAAAATCCATTTTCCAATAATAAAACATTTTTAGACTATGCCAGTAAACAGATAAGGAAGGATAGTTCCAGATTTGCTGGGAGAAAGTAGCAAGCTATAGCTTGTATGTCTTCTCTGTGCCATTTTACCAACAGTCTTGCTTAGCTGTAGGAGTTGCCTTATTCTAACTTCTCACAAAGCCCCTGAGCAAAACTCTCTTGAGCTCTGTAGAACATTATAGAAAACTTAATATGATGGATGGCTTTCCAGATGGATGGCTTTCCAGCACCAGATTGACTATAGGTACATCAGTACAAGCCTGCTAGTAAAATCTGTTGTGATTTGTAAACCAAGATTTATGGCTTAGTACATTGCACAAATAATGTGGTTATTTCATAAAATATATTTAAACAAACATTGGGTGATGTGACTCCCAAATATTTGTCTCACTCTTACTGCTTGAAGGTACGTTGGCGGTTTTGGAGAGAGGGAGAGAGAGAGGGAGGGAGGGAGGGAGAGAGACGGAGATATTTAGATTTATTATTCTGTTCTTTTAAAATCTAGATTGTTTGATTTTCTCCAAGCCCATACTTATTCTTTTCCTTTTTTTAAATTTCCAATTTATTTGTCTAATTTGTAGCATAGTATCTATTAGCTTTGTATATAATCTGTCTGCAGCTGTTTCAAACTTTCCTTTTATTCTCATTCCCACCCTTAATGAAAGAAAACAAACAAAAACCTATTCTTTTCTTTCTAGTACATTTGTCATGTTTTATACCGAATTAATTTTCTTAATTTTGAAACTTTATCTGTGCTATTGAACTATTGCATATATAATACAGATCTCAAATTTCCTCAAAGAAATGGTACCCAAGGAGCATATAGTTTGTTTGTGGAAATTTAAAACAACGCAATGTGGTAGTGCTGGTGTGATTCTGATAGTATGAGTGACTCAGAGATGGCATCAGAGTTGGGACTACAAAGCAGAAATCAGATTCCCACACAAGAGAAAACAATTTTGTGAACAAGGGACATATAGATAGCCCTTGACTTATAGCCACATATGGGCCCTGAATTTTGGTTATAAGTTGTTATAGTTGTTAAGTGGATCACTACATGACCAGACTTGATTTTACAACTGTTTTTATAACAGTTGTAAAGAGAGCAATCATGGTTGTTAAATTAATGTGATGGAAAATGGCAAAAAGTCACAAATGGTGGTCACATGGCCATAGCACAGCTGGTCATAAATGTGAGCCAGTTGCCAAGTACCCAAAATGCGATCACATCACTGGTTGGGGCAGACGTAACTTTGAGGAGACATTTTAAGTAGCTTTTAAAAAGTCGGCTGTAACTTCAAATGGTTGTTAAATAACCAGTTGTAAGCCAACCTGTACAATTGATTTGAAGACAGGAAATGAATAGCCACATGGCTATTCCTTCAAAAGCTTGGGAGAAGATACTCATGTTTCAAATTTTGGGAGCAGTATACATAAAAGGCAGGATTTCTGAGTATTTTTGGGATAGAGAACTTCATGTATGTATGGCTTCCGTCTTGAGTTTGCTTGAGAGGCAGTCTAAGTGGAGAACTTAATTTGGAAACTGAACAGGTGGTCTTCCTGTATTGCTAAATCACTTCTGCTGCTGCTCTCTATTCATTTTTGGACTATTGACTATCAGTGTGTGATTCAGGTAGAATTGTGACGCAGCTTCTGTGCCACTGTATCCAAGAAAAGGATAACGAAACTCAGCAGCAGTGGCATCAGGCATCGTTAGTTGTGTGGCACAAAGGAAATTGAATGCCATTTTAATAGGCAAGAGATGAGACAACCAGCCAGAAATGAAGATAAGCAGCCAATCCTGGTGCTCTGGCCCTGCAGGCCACTTCACAAAATCATACCATAAAATCACAAGCTGCTTTCACTGCAGCATGAAAGGTAACAAGCTGCCATGGAGGCCTCCTGAAACACAAACTCTATTAGGATGTGATGACTTACTGGTATTCCACACCGTGATGTGTTTTGGCCAAGCACAGGTAGTCCATCAGGTAGGGAAGACTGTTGTCAGTGGGTCATTCAGCAAGTATTAATGAGGCAATCTTCTCTTGGAAGGCTGCTAATCTTGAGACTGCCACATAGCTCTCCTCAAACAGATTCTTTGTATTGGGCTATATTGCATTGTAATACAAGGAAATTAATAACCTTTTGGTTAACGTTCCAGGGCTGTGGAAGTCTCTGATCTCAGCAGTTCAGATAAGGTGGCTAAACAAGAGGCAGGGAAGCCTTATTCATGGACAAGACTTCTGTTTTGGCTGACATGTGCAATTCTGAAGGGGAAGCATGTGTGGGAACAACATGTTGCTGCAACAATTAGAGACTAAATTGGTCAGAAAATACAGACTTGGCAGCAGATTAAGGTTTCAGTTTGTGTAGATTGCAGTCCTGCCAACAAATTTTCTTCAGCCAGGTCTCCTAGCAGCAGTCCATGGACTTTGCATCTGTTCAGCACAAATCTTGCAACCCTGGCTGGGTAGATGACATAGTATTTGCGTCAGGTTCAAAACACGCTCTCAGCTCAACTTTTTACATTTGACCGCAAGGCTTAACTTTGTATTCTGTACTGTTTTTATGCTGCTAAAGATGCTGCTGGCATAGCAATAGAAGTTCAACTCAGAGTGCCAACACTCTGGTCAGGAGTGATGAGCCTGGACCAATTGCTTTTCTGTTTCCTGCTTGTTTGACTCTCAAAAGTGAATGTATAAACACAAACACTTAACACAGAAGTTCATTGTTTTTAAGAAGAGAAATACAAATCTAACAATAAGTTTTGAGAATATGGGAGAGATTTAATAATAGGCATTGGCTGGAAAGTTTACTGCTTTTGAAATATGACTGCCAAGATAACAGTTGGGGAATAGGAATGATACGTAGGGTAGCTTCTCCCAAATGTTTATCTTTTGTGAAATCAGAATTTAATGATTTGAACTTTTCCATAGGTTCCTTGGTGGATAATTGAGAGACTGCACTTTCTATTTTGGCAGAAGGCATGGAGGGAAGATTTCAACATTTTATTGTAGTGAAACCTTTGAGGCTGTACAGCCAAAAACTGTTCAGGGTTTAATGTCCTCTAAAACAGTTTACCATGCCTTCTTCCTTCATTTCAAAATGAAGCTGCTGCAAGCATTTTGAATCAGATTAAATTTGACTGTGTTGTCTTTGAATCTCAAAATCTCAGATTCGAATCAGATCTTCACACTGCAATTATTATTTTCTGTATTTCTTAAGACAATTCTTTCTGTCACATTACAAGATAGCAGTTTCAAGTGCTGAAGACTGTGTATTCAGTCACAGGGTATCAACAACTATTCTAAGATGCGTGCCTTGTCTATTTTTCTTCATTTAGTGTGTGTTTTCTTGCATCAGATATCTGAAATGGATAATATCTTCTTGTTCCTTTATTCTCTGCTTGTGGTACACTATAGTTTGAACCGCATAGATATCTTTGGTAGAAGAGAAGGTAGGAAAATATTTGGTGAATGGGCCTCCTATCTTTAGGACAGGAAAAATTGGGCAAATTGGTTTCAGTCTCATGATTTTTTTCAATATTTTGGGCTTCCTCATATATACTGCCATTTACTTAGCTATAGAATTTAATTGAAAGATACAGTCGAGGAAAAGAGAAAGTATTCTGTGATATCAATGTAGGAAGCTTTGAAATGGTGAGGGGGTTCTTTCTTTTGTCCCAGCTGTCTGGTACAGGAAACTAAACAGATCCTAGCAAAGTTTTGTACTGAATTGCACTGCTGATAACTCAAGTAAAATTTCTCATTTATGAATTTCAATTAATAATGTATTCAAAGAAGTATCAACTTATGATTAGGATATCGCTAAGCTGTTTGATTAGCATAGCTCTATGGGAACTCAGAAAAATGCAGAAGATAATATTTGTTGTTGAACTCAGTTTACTATGAAATGTAGGGTTTGCTTATAGGATTTCTTGTTAAAAGATGCTTAAATGCATATAGGCAGTGCTTGCCTCACTATTTACTTGGAAGTAAGTTCCATTAGAATCAGAACAATGAACATACATTTGCTATATAAATTATGCAAAATAAGAAATTATGCCTATTGTCTCAATTTGTATAACACAGAGCAGTGTTTTCAAATTTTCTTGATACATTATTTGGTTTATTTATAGTGGAATTCAGGTTTTTTTTTTAATTAGATGTTCTGAACATTTGTTATAGTCTGCTTTTTAAATTCTGGCTTGGTTAAGAATTACGTTATAAGATTATATCATTTCTGATACATTTGTTCATTTTTATCATGTTATTGTTTGTCTTTATGATGCATTACATTGTTTCACATTTTAATCTTAAGACATCTCCAGATCATATTAGAACATTCGAAGCGACTGAGCATTCTAAATTTAGTTTTGCTAATAGATTAATTATGGAATGACACAGGCTTAAAGAATACTTATTGTCCAATAATAATGCAAATACAATACAAATATTGTTGCCTTAGTACAGTCCCAAAGGAAGGATCTAATTTGTCACAACTGATTGATTTTTCCATTGCAGCAGGAATCTAGTCTAGCAGGCTTTCTAACCATGCAAGATGAAATAATACTACAGGGCTTTTGCTGGAACTAACTGAATTGGGACTATTTTAAGGCATTGTGTAATTGTTTTCCTCCAAGCTAATCTTCATGATTTAAAAATGGGTTGATTTGTTGAGTTTCCTCTACCAGATTAGTGCAGTTCTTTAAACTGAAATGATTTTTCTCAGTTGGGAAGATATTGTTTAAACTGTTGTTTAAGGGTAGACGGATTTTAGAGATCAGACAAAAGTATTGCTGCGCAAAATGTGTCTATGTTCAATTATAGATGCCATTCCATATAATATATAGTTGTCCTTTATTTCTAATAAATGCTGAATAGCTATAAATTAAAGTTATTTAAGATTAAAAAAGTGACTTCTGGAGTCTTTCAGAAAAATACCAATAAGGAAAGTTCAATTATAATGGATATTTGATGGTAAACAAAATGTGAAGTTTCTGAAAGATGCCCTAATTAATTCATGAGCCACGAAATTGTGTAAGTCAGTGTTTTTAACACTTGGCAATTTTAGGGTGTGTGGACTTCAACTTCCAGAATTGCCCCACCAGAGCTTTAAAATTGCCAAGTTTAAAAAACGCTGGCATAACTCTTTTCTCCAACAATATTGTTTTCTTATTAAAAACTATTACCCATCTCCCAAATATATGTTGTATTGTACTCAGCAAATGTATAATTATGTTTGAAATTTTGCTAAATAGTAGATCCACTCAGGCCACTTCTGACTGATTCAAAAGGTTAAGAAGTAATCTGCAAAGTCAACTGGGACCATTGCAGAGGTGGGTTTCAGCAGGTTCTGACCAGTTCTGGAGAACCGGTAGCGGAAATTTTGAGTAGTTTGGAGAACCGGTAAATACCACCTCTGACTGGCCCCGCCCCCATCTATTCTCTGCCTCCCGAGTCCCAGCTGATCGGGAGGAAATGGGGATTTTGCAGTAACCTTCCCCTGGAATGGGGAGGGAATGGAGATTTTATAGTATCCTTCCCCTGCCATGTCCACCAAGCCACGCCCACCAAGCCACACCACGCCCACCAAGCCACACCCACAGAACCGGCAGTAAAAAAAAGTTGAATCCCACCACTGGACCATCATGATGGTTCATGAATGATTCATCATCTCTTGACTGATGCAAAAAAGAGGTCTGTGGGTCCCCCTTTGCTTTGGCTGAAAAATGCCTTGTAAACCTTTCTTTCAGAACATGATGTAGCCTTCCCATTCTCTGCAGCCCATAGCGAATTCTAGACAATTTAAGGATTTTCTAATCCATGTTAGCTGAACGACGCAGTGGTTAGAGTGCAGTACTGCAGGCTACTTCAGCTGACTGCTAGCTGCAGTTCGGCAGTTCAAATCTCACTGGCTCAAGGTTGACTCAGCCTTCCATCCTTCCGAGGTAGGTAAAATGAGGTTCCAGATTGTTGGGGGCAATATGCTGACTTTGTGAACCGCTTAGAGAGGGCTGTAAAGCACTGTAAAGCGGTATATAAGTGCTATTCTCTTGACTGGGAATAACTCTTTCCATGATTTGTGGTTCGCTGGCCATAACCAATCTGATGATGGTGTAAGAGCTAGGATCTGCTCATTTCTTGTGGCCATATTCAGCTGCTGTAGGCATGTCCCTCTCTACTTTGGTTGCCTGCAGTGAGTACTGATTGGTTGGCAGGTCGCATGTTGGTTGGGAAAATATGAAGTCATATTTTAGAAGTCATATTTACTCTCCCCTCATAAATCTCCCATGGGATGTGTTGGCAAGTTCAGTGGGAGAGATCTCTTCATTTCAGCAAGTGCTGTTCTTTATGCAACCTACCAGCGCTAGAGTAGGGTTGTGAAACTCGATTTCATTGAGGGCCGCATCGGGGTTGTGTTTGACCTTGGGGTGGAGGAGTGGGCATGGCCAGGGTGGGCATGGCCGGCTCGACGTCACTTGTGTTGAAGGTGCTTGTGGCGGCCCGAGCGCTCTGCCAGCAAAAACAGAGCTCGGGTTTTTCACTGGCAGAGGCACCATGTGCCAGTCCTTCGCTGTTTCCGGGGCGGCCCCGTGGGCCAGATCTAAGCACCTCGTGGGCCGGATCCAGGCCCCGGGCCTTGAGTTTGACACCCCTGCACTAGAGGATCTGAAAGGAGAAGACAGTCACATCTCTCAGATCTCTCACATGGTGTCTCAGTAGGTCATGAAGATATCTGGGAAAGGAGTTTATGATTGTAAAGATCCTTCCCTCCTTCTCCACATGCATGTTGGTAGGTTCCACTAAAGGTGTAGTACTGGTTGAAGCAAAAGAGCTTCAGAATTCTTTCCCACCATCCTATCCCCAAATGGGGACCTCGATCACTCAGTGAATCCAGGAACCTCATGTAGTGGATCAAGTTTCTCCATGGAATAATAAAGGTGGAAGGGAAACTCTCATGCCTTATCTATGGATGTAGAGTGACAGAGACTGTATGGCTGGACAGGTTTTGTAATCCCAGCTCTATGGATCGGGCAGGTGATCCACAAGAAGAGTAGGACTGTCCATGCAAAGCAGGAGCAGTGTCTTCTGCCCCACCCCTCATCCTTGCAGACTAGCTTCTAAAAGATCAACCACTCCAGCTGATGCTTAAAATCACTTTTGCTCCCAGCCCTACCCCAAGCTAAAAAGAATGATTAGTGGATATTTTTCCCACTGGCAGGTAAACCTTGCAGTAAATTGTTACGATAGCACCATTCAATACCTTCGTTAATGAGGCGGAAAAGTGTTGGTCCATGGGGGCAACCAATAAATGCTGGCATACTTTGCATCACTTCATGGACTGGAGAACAGCATATTAAACCAGCAATCTCGATGTGTCCATTTCTTAAAACTCACTACTTAAGCTTTTACTTTTTTCAGAATGCAAAGAAGCATGGAGAAGGAACTGAATGCAGTTACTTTGCTAACAGAGCTACTGTTTAATCACATATGATTCATCTGGCTCCCCAATCCAATACCTTGGGAGAAATGCTGAGTCCTTGTTTACAAATATAATCCAATTCTCTTTTCTTTTTAAGGGGAAAAGATACAGACATTCGTATTGTTTAAAAAGCAGGGTTTGAAAGAGCCTTGTTCCTAAACCACTACATTTAGTTCTCTGAGACTGGACAGGCTCCCTCCAAAGGGCACTTACAGTACAAAGTTTCATCACAAATTACTAAACAATACTTATTTCTATATTTATTTCCAAGCCATAAAAACTGTTCTGGCAGGGAAAGTTTTGGCACATGAAATTGCCTAGGTTTCATCCCCTAGGACAGATTTTATATATTAATCAGATGTGGACATCACTGCCAAGATTGCCATGATTCTTTGAATTATTTTCGGCTCATATTTTTTTAAATCCCAACACTAGCTGCTTTCTCTCTATTGTCCTCTGATTCTTTGATTGTCTCTGATGTTTCCAAACATAAGGTCTTCTTCCTACTTTTATATTACATGTCCAAAGCATTTAATGAGTTCTTTGTCTGCTTTTTCAAGGTACTCTCGATCATTTTCCCCAGCACAACAATCCAAAGCCACCAATTTCTTTTCAGTCATCTGTTCTGATGGTTTAGCTTTTGTCGTTATTACAAGTGAAAAAATCATAGCTTTGACATGTTTATATTTTTATATCTGTTCACTATAGCATTTTGTTAAATTTGTTGTAATCTTTCTTTCAAGTAGCAGTTGTCTCTTTGTTTCATGGCTATAATCATAATTTTTATGAACGTTTGAGCCTAGGAGGATCAAATCCATTATTACTTCAAGTTCTTCTCCACCTATTTGTATTGGGTTGGCATTGCTTCTTGTCATGACCGTAACATTTTAAGATATGGAATAGCAGATCAGCTTTTCATTTCCAGTCCTTCATCTTCAACAAAGCATCCCTCAAGTCTTTTTCACTTCCAATTGCCTAGAGTCTGACTGGCAGTAGATAAAGCTAAGCCATCAATCTGAAATTGTTGATGTTTCTCCCCTCTGCTAATATAATTCCAATTTCATTTTTCAGAATATATTCTGTATATGAGTTAACTAGATGAGGTGGCAATATACACACTCCTCAGTGCACACTTTTCCCAACTTTAAAATATTTAGTTCCCTTGTTCCATGTTGCATTCTAATTATTGCTTCTTAGTTATCAAACACACTCTTTGATAGGCAGGTGAAGTGGCCAGTTTTTAAGAGTTAGTTATGTTAGTTAGTCTAAGATAGCTAACTCTTATCGAATGTCTTAGTATAATAAATAACCTTTTTTCTTTTATTTTACTTTATTATGGTCTTAAACCAGACTCCATACATAAAACTCGGCCATAAAAGAAAAGTATAAAAAAGGAAGACATGCATCTAATCCACCAGGGCTACAGTGATGTAATAAATCCTTAATACTAAAAAGCCATAGTTTTCAACTCTGTACAGTATGTCACCTTCAAGATCAGCCAAGCAAAAACAAGAATCTTTTCTGCAACTTTCTTGCCTTTTATTTTATCCACTGGGTGTTCACAATGTGATTGAGATGTCTGGGTCATAGCTGCATATATTTTTGAAGTCTACACCGTGTGCACAATTATTAGGCAAGTGAGTATTTTGACCATATCATCATTGTCATGCATATTTTCCACCTGCAAGCTGTTTAAACTTGAATGCTTAGTGGAGATAAGCAGATCAGATGATGTGTATTTGTGTAATGAGGGAGGGTGTGGCCTAAGGAGATCAACACCCTATATCAAGGTGTGCATAATTATTAGGCAGCTTCTTTTCCTCAGGCAAAATCGACTAAAAACAGGATTTAACTGACTCTGAAAAGTTAAAAATTGTAATAAGTCTTTCAGGGGGATGCAGCACTCTTGAAATTTCTAAGATATTGGGGTGTGATCACAGAACCATAAAACGTTTTGTTGCAAATAGTCAACAGGGTCGCAAGAAACGTGTTGAGAAAAAAAGACGCACCTTAACTGCCAAAGATTTGAGAAGAATCAAACGTGAAGCTACCAGGAACCCATTATCCTCCAGTGCTGTCATATTTCAGAACTGCAACCTATCTGGAGTGCCCAGAAGTACAAGGTGTTCAGTGCTCAGAGACATGGCCAAGGTAAGGAAGGCTGAAATCTGATCACCAGTGAACAAGACATATAAGTTGAAACGGCAAGATTGGGCCAAGAAATATCTGAAGACAGATTTTTCAAAGGTTTTATGGACTGATGAGATGAGAGTGACTCTTGATGGACCAGATGGATAGACCTGTGGCTGGATCAGTAATGGGCACAGAGCTCCACTTCGACTTAGATGCCAGCAAGGTGGAGGTGATGTACTGGTATGGGCTGGTATTATTGAAGATGAACTAGTTGGACCTTTTCGGGTTGAAGATGGACTCAAAATCAACTCCCAAACCTACTGCCAGTTTTTAGAAGACACTTTCTTCAAGCAATGGTACAGGAAAAAGTATGCATTTTTTCAAGAACACCATGATTTGTATGCAGGACAATGCTCCCTCGCATGCNCAAGAAATATTTGAATCAGTTTTTTCAAAGGTTTTATGAACTGATGAGATGAAAGTGACTCTTGAGAGACCAGATGGATGGGCCTGTGGCTGGATCAGTAACAGAGCTCCACTTAGACGTCAGCAAGTTGGAGGAGGGGTACTGGTATGGGCTGGTATTATTAAAAATGAGCTAGTTGGACCTTTTCGGGTTGAAGATGGATTCAAAATCAACTCCCCAACCTACTGCCAGTTTTTATAAGACACTTTTTTCAAGCTGTGGTACAGGAAAAAGTCTGCATGTTTTAAGACAACCATGATTTTGATGCAGGACAATGCTCCATCACATGCATCGAAGTACTCCATTGCGTGGCTAGCCAATAAAGGCTTTAAAGATGAAAGAATAATGACATGCCTCCCCTTTCCTCACCTGACCTAAACCCTATTAAGAACTTGTGGGCTGTTATTAAACAGGAGATTTATGGTGAAGGAAAACAGTACACCTCTCTGAACAGTGTCTGGGAGGCTGTGGTTGCTGCTGCACAAAAAGTTGATAGTCAACAGATCAAGAAACTGACAGACTCCATGAATGGAAGGCTTATGACTGTTATTGAAAAGAAGGGTGGCTATATTGGTCACTGATTGTTATTTTGAACTGTCAGAAATGTTTATTTGTACATTTTGAGTTGTTTGTTTATTATTCTCACTTTAACAGATGAAAATAAATGAGTGAGATGGGACCCCTGTCCTGCCTTGGTATTAGAATATAAACCAATCTTTTCTCTTCTCTGGACTACTACTGTGAATTCTGTATCTGCTCACAAACTGCAGGTACACTTCAATTGTATCATCTTTTATGATTTTAAACAGTTCAGCAGGTATTATCAGTTCCCATGGTTTTGGTATTAGCAATATTTTCTTAATCACATTTAAGTTCACTATCTAAAATGTCTGAATATAGTTAAGTAATCAAACTTTTATACCTATATATCACTGATTTGGAACATTCTTTGTAGAGCTCTTCAATATAAACTATCTCTTCTTTATGTCTATCCTCACTTAAACTTCTTGTCTTTTATCAAGTTTCCCTTGTGTTCTCTATTTTAATTTTATAAAATACAGAGCAATAAAATTTTGTTGTTTCATTTTATCCTCTATTTCTCTGCAGTGCTTACTTAGATATAGTTCCTTGTCCCTACTTGCTCATCTCTGGAATTCAAATTCAGGTTTACTTGGGCCCTTCCCTTCCCTCCCTCCCTCCCTCCCTCCCTCCCTCCCTCATTTCCTTTTTCTGCTATGAGTAGAATGTTGTTTCACCTGTTTTTGCATTTTGTATTCAGGATATTATCATTTCTTCAGGAATTAATACATAATTACATCTTTTTTCATTGTCATAACGTATTTGTATGGAATATTGCTGAAATTGTACTTGATGATTTTGTTTTCTTTAGCTTAAGTTGTAATTTTCGAAGAAGTAGTTCAAGATCTGAGATGCAATCAATAAGAAGTCTTTTTTATGACTGAAAATAGCTTCTCCATCTTCACATACAGAGTATATAATCAGTTTGATTTTGATGTAGTCCTTTGGTGATGTCCATGTATAGGGTCATCTTTTAGATTGTTGGAAAAAGGTATTTGCTATAAATATTGAATTTTCTTAGCAAAACTATGTTTCCTGCTTTGTTTCAGACACCATTTTTCCATTACTCCAGGTTTTTTTTTTTACTTTCAGCTGCAGAATTCTAATCACCTATAGTAAGTATATCATTTTTATATTCTTATTGTATTGACAAGCTGCAGATCATCATAAAATCTTTCAATTTCTGCTTCCTATGCATCTGCAGTTGAGGAAGGACTAGGATCGCCATAATATTAATTGGCTTGTCTTGGGCTCAAACTTATATCATTGTATCATTCTGAAGAGTTTTATCCAATCTCTGCCTTTGACGATTTTCTATTAATAACATAACTACACTTTTTCCTCTACGATTTTCTTGTCTTCAGTAAAAGATCTGTCAGGATGTTCCCAGTATGTCAATATTCCCTCTTGACATTTCTGCTCTAACAATCTCCTTAGTTCATAGTTCTGACATTCCAGTAGCAGTGGGTCTCGTATCATTATGGCACTAAATTTTTCTTTTACCTCTGGACACATCAGCAGTTAAATATCCTTTTCGGCTTTAATCCGGCCAATGATAGACACTTTAACCCTTCATGCATGTCTTCTACACTTCTCCAGCAGATTATTGGATATTTCTTTCAGTATTAATTGGTTGAGAATATCTATTTTGTTTTCTTGGCAGATTCCTGAAGTGGCTTGCCATTTCTTTTCCCAGTGTAATTCATATAGTCTGATTTCTTGTCTGAGTTTCTTGTCATGAGTGATTCTTTTGGGGGTCATTGGGATGTATCAGTCCCTTCACAACTATCAAATAACAATTCCTGAATATAAATTAGTTATATAAGTAATAAATAATGTTATAATGATCACCTGTGGTAAATACTCCTTTAAGAAGAGCTTGATGCTAAATAGGTGACTATTTAGATATTTCTACAGTATGTAATATTCTTAGCAATGGTAATGAAGTTTTCTGCCAACCTTCTAGAATGCTTTTTCAATTTCTCAAGTTGCCTAAAGCCGTGAGATTTCTTGGTTGTCTCCAATCCAAATAATAAGACCAAACTTAGCTTTTTAAAAATAAATAAATAAATAAATAAAAAGAGGTTACCTTAGGGACTGCTACTTGCCATGAAAAATGTCCAGATCTCAAAAAAAGTGTGTATTTTAATATAATTTAATATAAGCTAGCTCTATAGTCCTAAATGTGATTAAGGGGATAAATGAATCAAAGGAAATAAAGTCTAACAATTGACAGAGACTAAGTGGTGGAAGGCTTATATAAAGAAATTGAATATTCCTTTGACGTTATGTTGTTTTCAAATTACATTTGTATCTTGCCCTTTTTCTGGAGTTCAAGGCAACATATCATTTTATCTCCTAACAGCAATTCTCTGAAGCTGGTTGGGATGAGAGACACAAATGGCCCAGTGAGCTCCAAGGTTGTGAAGGAACTTGAACCTGGGTTTCTTCTGTCCTAGTCCAATACTGCAATCACTGTTATTACACTCACTCTCTAATCCATATATTATTGAAATAGTTCTCATGATAGCAACATGGGAATGGAGACAAAATCACTTCAGAAGGGTGGTGTAACATTTATTTCAAGCTAGAGTTTTGAATCTTTCCATGACATCCTTTCCTTCCAATATTGTTCTTCCGTTGTGATACTGTTAGTTTAATACAGAAATATGTCTTAGGAAAGCAGTATATTGCTTGGTTATGGGTGACTCTGGCTTTTGTCCAAGGTCAGAGAATTTGATGTCCTTCAGATTATTTGGGCTTCAATACTTCAGCATGACTGATGACAATAAATTGTAGTCCAAAACTTTTGAGGCTATCAAATTGCCTGCCCTGTCTTAGTATCTAGAACTTTATTATTTTATAAAATGGCATATTTCTGAAAAAGATACCAGACATTCTGATTAATGCTGCAATTTTATTCATATTTAGCTGAACGTAAATGGCATTCAATTTGGAAGCCCATAAAAATTAGTGAAGCTTCGAATATAAATGCCATTGACTTCATTGGATCCATCAAAATATGGTCAACAGTAGATCAAACCTAATGAGACTTATTTTTGTGTAAGCATGCAAAGTTGTGTGGTTAATTAATGAAGGAATTTGCTTTTGTATGCCTCTCAGTCCCAAGACTATGGTACAAAATAAGAGAAACAATTAGCAAAAATCATAACTGTAATAAATACCAGCACCACAAATAACATGCATGTAAAGTAAAGTGAGTGTGCCAATGACTTAGCTCAGGGAACTTGAAGCAGCAACTTGGTTTTACTATTTAGTTTTCTTCTCCTCTTATGCGTCTCCTGTGCATGCAGCCAGATTGGTATGGGAAACAACTATATGAAATAATACCTAGAATGGTTGGGAACAGATGCACCAAAGAGAAAAGCAGGCCACATGCCACCAACCTTTTTCTAACCTGTCTTCCATCTTTGGAGGACCAATACATTTCCTCATAATAGAAAAAAATCAAAAGCAAATGTGTTATGAAATGAAATGGTTTTGGCTGCTATAAGAAACAAAAAAGGCAATTGTTTGTCAGTAACTTTGCACAAGTTCTTGAAATTCTTAGCTGATTGGATTCTGCCTTATGAAATAGTATAACATAATTATCTTTGATCTGTACTATGCTTAGACTAAATTACTCTTCCATTCAAATTATTAGAAATTTATTTATTATTTATGGCATATATTGTTTTCCGTTGGAAATATATGTGCTGTGAATTCTAAATATAACAATCGGGTGCAAGACACTGACTCTTTGAAGTAGAGAGTAAGAGTTTTGACACTAAGAAGAAAATTTTCTCAGAATTTGAAGTTCAAAACTCTGCAAAATTTATGGCATACTTAGGCATAGATGCCTTTCTTTTGGGAAAGTAAATTTATCTCTTGTTTAATCTCCAGGCAAAATCATAAAGATATGTTTGCTTATAGACATATAAAAACACAACCCTTCTCTTCAAATGCATCAGGAAAAGGAAGCACTGAGGAACTGTGGAGAAAGGAAAGATCAAGTTCGTGCATGCAGCCCCATTCTCACAAAAACAGGGAGTGTCAATCTCTGTTCAACCTCCATCCCAAATAGTTTTGATCTGACATGGAATAGAATAAATAGGTTTCTTGCTTTTCTCAGCAATCAATCATTATATAATGGATTCCTTGTATAATGAGACATTGTTTTTGATATTCAGAAGAATGGCTATCCTGAGGAATGCTCATGGCCAATAGCCATTAATAGTGCTATTCTGTCTGGATAAGTGTTATATGCTCTATCACAGGGGTGTCAAACTCAAGGCCCGGGGGTCGGATCCAGCCTATGAGATGCTTAGATCTGGCTCTGGAAACAGCAAAGGACTGGTCCATGATGCCTCTGCCAGGGAAAACAGAGCTTGGGAGGGCCACCCTCGGCACTCTTGAGCTCCGTTTTTGCTGGCAGAGGGTTGCAGGAAGCCGTCGCAGCCGAAAATGGAGCTCAGGAGCCTGTTTTCGCTGGCAGAGTGCTCGGGCCACCACAGGCGCCCCCGACACGNCCCCCCCCAGGCGCCCCCGCCACGAGTGACCTCAAGCTCGCCATGCCCCCCCCGCCCCCCCCCCCGAGTCAAACACAACCCTGATGCGGCCTTCAATGAAATCGAGTTTGACACCCCTGCTCTATCACAACCTCTATTGAAAAGTATTCAGAAGCTTCATTTTAATTTTGGAAACATTTTGGAAATGGTGGGATCAGAAGTGTTCTTTATTTTCCCAGAATATAGGATAGGAAACAATGATAAAAATGGACAAATTCCATAACAGTAGATAACATTTCCTAAGCTTTCACCTGAGTACACAATAGAGTTCCCTTCACTGCAAGGAATTTAAACCCTAGATGAGTAGACAGTTGGACTCTGACCTATATGGCCCTTCCAGTTTCAGACTGATTATAGGGAGCTTATGACTTCCTTATTAAAACAACTTCACTGCTACACAATGATATCTGGATGCAGTTCAAAATGCTGCTGGACACAGAAAGCTTTATATGCTTTGGGACTGAGAAAGAATCATATCCTCTTTCATAGGATGAAATAATGATTCACTTAAGACCTCTTTGTATTTATTATTCAGTGAAAGAATTCCACCTATAACATAATGGGAATGTGGCTTAGACAAATAAAACTATAATACCATAACTCCATGAAATGTGACTATAGTACATAGTTAATTCTGCTTCTTGTATTCCTCTAATACTTCTAACTGAAATGTTTTCATGAGTTAATTAAAAATAGATGAATAAATGAACTGTACACCGTCACATTAAAGTTTACAGTTATGAATTACAATTTGTTAGCAGCTTTTGAAGGGTCTCTGGAAATCATATCCAAGCATTGGGGAGCAAATGGAATTGTGCAGCCTTGTTCAGTGCCTCTTTGATTTTGTCTGTGGTTGAGTCGCTAAGGACTGGATGTTCTAATGAATATCAAATGAAAGCTGTTTTTCCTTTACTCCTTTTCAATCTCTCTTCACATCTCCCCTGCTAGGCCTGAAGAGAACGGCAAGATTTCTTTTACAGGTTGATTGAAAACATGAGCAAGAATAGTATTAGAAGAAAGGAAATCTTATTGTCAAAAAAAAAAAAAAAAACTCATAAAAAAATTTGATTGAAGTCTTCCAGAAAGCTAATCAAAAGTAATTGTAGCCAAATTTAATATGTTGAGTGGATTTAACTGCTAGTTCTTTATCTGGTTAAGTCTATTTTGTAAAACACTGCATATTGACGGCAACATTACAGATTCACTTGTACTGTTTGTCAATATCTGTGTGAACACTTCCATTCTATGTCACAATATCCTAAGGATTTAAAATGTAGTGTTTCATTACTGTGAAGGCAAAGATGAATTAAAAATAAAATAAAAAAGTAGTGTTATGATATGTGGGAATGATTGGTTACATCTCTCTGAATATTTTAACTATAGAATCAGATTTAATGATTAAAACCTGCTGGTTAAAAGTTACTGCACTACAGCAAATTATTTATTTATGCAATCATTATCATTACTATCCGTTAAACTATGTTTTTACATGCAGAAGTATGTTTTGGGTTTAAACAATCCCATTTACTATTTAATAATTTAATTTTCACAAATATTACCCTGGTCCATTATACAGTTTACTTTATGGGTGCACTAATCATGACTCCAATTCTCAGTTGCTATAATCGTCCTAAGCAATTATTTGCTCAACTACAGTTAAGTAAGACGAAGCAAGGTTCACACAACATGTTAAACAATTCTCATTAGCTAATGATGCAGCCCACATCTGGATCACACATCTGCTTTGCCTGACTTTTTTTTTTTTAAAAAAAGAAATTCTTCTCACGTAGCTGACTTTGCAACGGAACTTGCTCTTCAGCAGAATTATTTAATCCGAAATCATTTTTCCGCACCGTTTTTTAAAAATTATTTTTCTCTCTCTCTCCCTCTTTGGATCTCAAAAAGTTCAGAAATGACTGGTTTATGATGAAAGTGCTCCACCCAATCTTCACCCTGAACAGTGGGCACCGACATCGCTATAATTAAAACATTGGCAGGGTTGATTCACAGGAAAGACTGCTGGGGGGGGGGGGACGAGAGAAAAGAAGGGCGCGCTTGCGCGCTCCTGGCATTTTTCCATTTGGAGGAAGCTTTCAAAGCGGGAACGCTTGGCGAGGCTGAATGGGGAATCCTTCCCACCACCCCCAACCCCTGCAAACAGGAAGAAAGCCACCCCCCAGACAAGCCGGGGAAGACCCCGAGGAGGAGCTAAAGAGCCGCGGCATCGCTTGCCCTCCGCCCCTCCGTTTCGCAAGCGACGTCGACTTCGGGTAACTTTCCGACCCGAAGTCACCTCCCCGCCACCAGCCCCGAGGAGACGGAGGGGGAGAGGCGACCATCCGTAGCAAGCCCGGCTTTAAAAAACAAAACAAAAGGAGGGGGAGGCGAGCGGGAAAGAAAAGAAGAAACCGAGCTCGGGGAGGCGAAAAGGTAGCCTTTGAGGTTCGGGAGGAGCTGGCGAACCTCGCTTCTGCTCAACTCCCTCGCCTCGGCTCGCTCCTCGGGGCGGCGGAGGCTCCTGCCCTTGTGCGCCTCGCGGCATGAAGCCGGGCGACGTCGTCTCCTAGCGGCCAGGGGAGGGGAGAAAGTGCGGGGCGTTGCTCGGCCGCCACTCGGCAACAGCGCGACGCGGGAACTGTCCAACTTTTCAGCAGCGCAGTTTGCCTTCCTCACCCTCCAAGCCGGGCGGCCGAGCGCGGGGAAGGAAGGGTCGCGGCTGCGGCTGCGGCTGGAGCGGCCGAGGGAGCGAGCGCGGCTGCCGGGGAAGAAGCCTGCCGCCGCCTCTCCCGAGCCGCGCGAAGAGCGACATCCGCAGCAGTGCCTTGTCTTCAGCCCTGCCCCGACCGCCAAAGCATGGAAGCTGAAGAGAAC
>QLTV01000211.1:2318441-2337180 GCA_003457575.1 Thermophis baileyi
ATCTATCTATCTATCTATCTATCTATCTATCTATCTATCTATCTATCTATCACCTATTTACCTATCTATCATCTGCCCTCTTCCTCACTCACTCCCCAAGCCTTTACATATCCCTCCTTTGAAATTGTTCAGTAGTTCTCTACCCCAACCAAGCATGTGTTTATCAGTGTTCCACTACACAAATATTGTTTGCACTCACGCGTAATACAGTGAAAAAAAATACACACCTGGATTACAAATGCTTCTTGAAATCATTAATGCAAGCAGGACAAATTTATGGATTAAAATATCTTCAGTGATTAAATGGTAGACTTTAATGTCTTTTTATTAAGAAAAGTATTATAGCTCCCAGCTGAAGTATGCATAATATTTATAAAATAGATTTAAAAATATAAATATGTTTATATTATAGTAAATATAGATTTAAAAAATAAATGTTGACGTCATTGGAAGCAAAATATTAAACATATTTTAAAACAGCTTTAAGAGCATCTGCATTAAGTGATACTGCAATTTAGCTAAGAAATACAAGCCTTTGGATGCAGGTACAGTATATGTTGCTTGAAATGTAAAATGAGATTATTTGTTGGATTGTTCGATTATGTGTCATCCAGTTGGTGTCATCTCTTAACAACCGCATAGATTTTCTCCTTGACAATTTGTTCCTGACCTGGTCCTTCAGGTCTTCCAATGGTTCACTCATCAATTCTGTAACTGAGTCTATCCTTGCTGCTGGTCATCCAATTCCTTTTTCTTCCACTTTCCAGCTTTCTCCAGAAAGCTGAGTTTTCACATAATGTGTTCAAAGTAGGATAATTTGAACCTACCATAGTCATTTGTGCCTTGAGTGAAAATGTTCAATTTTGCTCCAATTTGTTCGATGATCCAGTTGTGTGTTCTTTTAGCTAGCCATGATGTTCTCAGGAATCATTTTCAAATCCAGAATTCAAAAGCATCAATACTCTTTCTATCTTGTTTCTTCAAAGTCCATCTTTCACTTCCATGAACTGTTAGAGGGAAAACCTTTGCATGCACCATTTTGACCTTTGTAGATGTAAGCACACCACAATGGCTGAACATGTTTTCCGACTTTTTTATTGCTATTGTACCAATTGCAGTCTGCAGCGTATTTCATAACTGTTGGTTCCTTTAATGTTAATAGTCAATTCTAAAAAAATTGCAGAGATGACCAGCTTGAGCCTGAGGGAGGGGTCAAGCATGTTATCACTTTGGTGTCCCTTCATGCCAGAAAAGATCAAAGTCCTTCTTGAATTCCTTTGACTCTTATCTACCACCAATTTGCTTTGACCATTAGTACAGATAGTCCTCGACTTACAACAGCACTGAAAAAAGTGACTTATGACCGTTTTTCACACTTACAACCATTGTAGCATCCCATGATTATGTGGCCAAAATTCAGATGCTTGGCAACTGGTTCACATTTATGACTGTTCTGTGTCCCAATATCATGTGATCAACTTTTGTGACCTTCTTACAAGCAAAGTCAATGGGGAAGCCAGATTCACTTAACAACTATATTGCTAACTTCACAACTGCAGTAGTTCACTTAACAACTGCCGTAAGAACTATCATAAATGGGGAAAAACTCACTTAACAAATGTCTCACTTAGCAACATAAATTTTGGCCTCAATTGTGGTCATAAATTGAGGACTACCTGTAGTTCAGATTTTTGTAGAGAGATAGCAGGGAATAAAATTGTACTCCTTTGAAAAACTTGGTTCCTGATTTTTTGCGCCTGACAAGAATTTCAATTCTTAGAATTGAAAAGTCAATTCTAATTAGTCAATTTTAAATAAACACAGTAGTAATTTTTTAATAAATAATAAAATACAGGAGTCCTCAATTTATGGCAGTAATTAAACTCTAATTATGGTCATAAGTCAGTGCAGTTGTGAGTTGAGGCATCACATGACGAGACCCAATTTAATGGAATTTGCTATGGTCATTAAGTAAATGCCATGATTATTAAGTAAATCCATTTTACCCAATGGGCATTTTTTTTTGTCAGAGACTGGAAATAAAGTCCAAAACCCAGCAAAAAATGTTAAAAATCACAGACACATGAGCACAGGATGAGGCAAACGGCCATAAAGGTAAGCTGATTGCCAAGTTCCCAAAATGTGATCATGCGACCATGGAGATGTGCGTGGCTGTTGTAACTTTGAAACTATGTTTTATGTCACTTTAGGGGAATATGTTGTAATTTTGAATGGTAACTACGTGACTGGTCACCTGTAAGGCTGAAATCCCATAACTCAATTTAATAAGGGGAGACTTACTTAATTCCTTTTCTTTTCCCAGCAACCCAGCCTAAAAACTTTACTACCTACACAAATATAATAATTGCAAGGCTCTGTCACCTGTTTCTTCTCCTCCACTTCTTTTTTTCCCCATGACATAAGGTCAGCTCTACCCTTAGATGCCAGGTGCTAAGGAACAATGAGTAATAATGAGCTGACGTGGAATTATATGCCATCTGACTTGCTTTGTTCCTCTTAAGCTAGTAACTTATTGCCTTCGGTTAAACTGAATCATATTTTTTCCATTTTCAGCAATGAAACAAATCAACATCATATCTCATCCACTTTTGTAAGAAGATTGATGGCAGGGGGGAGGATCTTTGTCTCAGGTGCAAAAATGTTTTGAAGGGACTTGCGGCAATAATACAAAACAACACAAATTCCAAACTGTTCCATGTCATTTACTCTATGGCAGGCCTGTCAAACTGGCTGTGTGTGATCGAGTTTGACACCCCTGCTCTATGGCATCAGATAAACCATTTAATCAGTTCCATCCCCATTTGTGGTCCCCAGGTCCACTGACAAAACCATGGCTACGGGGTCCTCCAGAAAAATAACAAGATGAGGGAGGTACAATTGTACCTCCAGGGATATAATGTTCTATAGACAAGGGGCCACCACCGAGAAGGCCCTTTTGTGATCCTACCAGATGTACATTCCTAATATATGGGATCTGCAACATACCCTGCTTTCCCTTCCTGGTGGGCCAGATAGATGTAATGGGGGAGAGGCAGTTCTTCAGATAACCCGATGTAGGCTATTAAATGCAATACAAGTTCTATGTTAAAAGGATCTCTTGTCGTTATGCATACTGCATACAATCCTCAGTGGCATGCCTTTTTCAAATGCATTTCTTTTTGGAGTTAAGAAAATGCTAATAGGCTTTTTGTAGAAAGACAAATGCTAACAGATTTATTAACAGACTAATTCCAGTGGGGACAGAATAATGAAATTCACTTCCAGTGGACTTCATGGAACAATTTTTTTTTACATCTGCACATGGTTGTACAAATTGTAGCTTTTCCAAATGTTAACACTGCCTGCAGTGACATATGGGAAGGCTGTGTTCTCCAGATATTCTTGCATGTCCCTGAGTAAGAAAAGGGCTGTGGAAATAAAAGGCCATGACCAAGGAGACTTTACTGGGAATATGATTATTGGGAGTATGCAATTTGGCACTCTTCAGTAAGAATGTCTTACCAAATATTATGCACAATGTTAATATGAGGACTTCAGGACATGATTCAACTTGCAGAGATGGGTGCTAACTAAATCTGCATAGATTTTACTTTGTGACTGATATGATAGTTCTAAACCTATGGTTTGGTTTACTAAGGTGTGCTCAATAAATTATAGATAGCTAACTGCATAAAACATTTTAAGACATAAACCACAATCTTCAAACCACAGAAGCTGGACTTATGCAACACATTAAGCCAAAACAAAGCAACCATGTTATGACTTAGTACAATATAAACATCACGTATATTACTGAATTGGAATCAGTTTTAGTTCTGTCTCAGAGTAGATGCTTCGAAATCTATGAGATTTTAAATTAACATGATTCCATCAAGCTCTAATATTCCTGAGAGAGCTATTATAATTTTATTCCTTATATAATTGTCTGTATTGAAGTCTATGTTGAATATCATCCCCTGCCTAGAGATAGAAATTCTCAGCCCATTCCAGAAAAAGGCTGTCCACATTTGTTTGAAAAGTTGCACTGATGGAACAGCCACAAGTTCAGAAGGCAGGCAGGCTCTTTAGCTGCTTAATAGTTCTCATGGTCAGGAAAATCCCCCTATTTTGAGTTTGGTTCTCTTTCTATAAAGCTCCACCAATTGATTCTTGTCTATCTTTAGCCTCTCTGGAGAATAAATCCACACTATTTTCCCTGCTTCATATATTGGGTGAAGCTATCAAGTCTCTTGTTATCCTTCTTTTAACCATTCTTCATAGGGTTTAATCTCCAAGGCCCTCTTTACTTTTGTCACTCTTCTCTGCATTATTTTCACCTCTTCAGTATCCTTTCTTATTATGGTAACTAAAAGTGGACACAATATTTCTGGTACAATTTGACCAGTGCAACATAGAGCAGGACTATCACATTCCGTGACTTAAAGATTGCTTTGGCTTTTTTGGCAGCTGTAGTAGACTACTGGCTCATGCTTAATCTGTGGTCTACTGGGATACCCAGATGCTTCTCACGAGCACTATTTAAGCTAAACATAATGTATCTGTTCACATGTATCTCTTTACCTGATTTTACCTACCTAAGTGCAGAATTGTACATTGAGTTACATTTTATTGGAAGGAGCTCAATGTTCATCAAAATCCTTTGGAAACTTGAGCCTATCTTCTGAGATCTTGACAGTCCCCCTAGCTTTCTATCATCTGAAGATTTGCTGAGTATCTCTTCTATTTCTTTTTCTAAATCGTTTATGAAGATATTAAAGACTTTTAGGCCCAGGACAGACTACTGATAAATCCTATTATATAATTCCCTCCCTGTGGATATAAACTCATTAAGAAACATGTGTTAGGTAGGTAGATTGTTCAACCAACTGTAAATGCATCCGGTAATGGGACCATCTATTCGACATTGGTCCAGTTTATTAAATAGATCACTTTATCAAATGCCTTACTAGGTATATTAGATCTGTAACATTTTTTGCTTTACTAATCTATTTACTTTTATAAAAATATATGGCATAATCTACTTTTAGCAAAGCCTGTTAATAATCTTACTCCTTTCTAAGTCCTGGATTATATTTTCTAGGATTCTCATAGGTATTGATGTCAGGCTCATGGGTCTGTAATTTCTCAGGTCTGATTTTCTTTCCTTTTTAAAAAATTGGAACAATGTTAGCTCCTCTCCATCTTCTGGCACTGAACTAACCTTATATTCCAAGCGATTGTAGTCAGTGAGTCTGACAATACATCAATTAGTACGTAGTATCTTGTGATACAGTTTATACAGCCTCAGCAGTTTGAATTAATTGAATTCTGTGTTGTCTCACTACTGTGTTGCCTATTTTGACCTTCATTTCTCTTCTACACCTTGGGTGAATCTTCTGAGAGGTTGAGTCACTTTTTCTTTTGTCAACAAATAGAAGGAAAATCAGAATTAAGCAATTCAACTTCTCCCTGTTGTCCAACACCATGTTGTCATCTTCTCCCACTGGTAGAACAACTCTTCCTTTCAAAACATATTCAAATAATGCTTTTTTGTTATTTTGTGTGTGTGTGTTGATTCAAAGACTCGAATTTGGATTATTTCCTGGTATTCTGCTTCTGTTACATATCCCTTTTTCCATTTTTTAAACTTGTTCTTTTTATTGATCAATTCATCAAAGGCTCCTTTATATAACCAGGCTGGTTTCATCAGGCACCAGCCATTTTCCTTTCTTTTTGTGTTTGGGCCTTAATCATCTCATTCCCCCCCCCCGAATTTCCCAATCCTCCTGAATTGATTTTCCATTCAGAATTTCCATCCATGGAATGCTTCCCCCTTCTTCCCTTAAATTACTCAAGATAGAGGGTCAAGATAATGGAAATTTCTTCAATGTCTTGATGGGGAAAAAGAAGACTGTGGACTAATATCTTGAGCTATTATCTGCTCAAGAATAATTTAGTATCATTTATCATTTTCACTTAGTGATTATTACCATATAAATGCGCTAAATGAGTCACCAGTGAAATTCATAAATCTAGACTTCATTTGTTTAATTCAGCTTTTCTCTAGTCATGTTCTGCAGATATTTCATACAACAGCTCATGGAATTCCAATGCCTAATTGGGAATTATAGGAACTCAGATCAAAACACTTCATAGAATCTTCAAGACAGAATTTTGAGGAGAAATTTGGACCATAATGTCCAACTTCCTGAGCATCTAAAGTAAACCACTAACAACAGATGGGTGCCCAGTTTCTGCTTTCAATACACTGCATGAAGTGAAGCCCACTAACTCTTTGGATGATTGTTTCCAATACATTTCTCTGTGTGTGAATATCTGGAGGGTATCAGATTGAAAAAGTTTTCAGTCATGAGATTTTTGTCATCCATTGCTAATGTTAGAAGCAACGTACATTAAAAGAACAGGTTTTTATTTCAATAAAATAGCATCTAAAATGACAATGTAATTTAATTGAATATACTGTCTTCAATAATCAGAAGCTATTACATTTTTGTGCTTGAATCTAATTCCCATTTACATGTTTTGCCAAGGCAAACTGGATGAGAGCAAATAATAATAGAATAAGAGTCTCAATGACAGCATTTCAAAATGTGCATTTTAGCTCCAAGTGACAGGAATTGTGTAATAGAGTGCCCTGGCTGTGTGTTGGGTTATGCTAATGGGAACTTTGAAACACATCTTTGGTGGAATTATGAAGTGAAAGAGGTTATGGATTCTGGATCCCTTGTTTCTACCCTGGAGCATTATTCCCTATAGTATACTAACTGGCTCTCTGCTAAAACTAGATTTATCTGTTATTTCCTTTCTTTTTCATACTTTCTTTGGCTTCTATTTCTTCTTTATTTTTTGTGCTGCACATAAGAATGCCCACCTCGATAAATATGTATGCATGTATGTATTTATGTAATAGTGCTCTAACAGAAGAAAAATCTAGTAAACAGGCTCAGTCAGCTTTGAGTAATCTAATAGTAATTTGCACAGAGATGTTTTGATTTAAATATGAGAAATATAATCCTTGGATTTTCATTAGAGAACAATCATGTTCATTTAAATGAGCAGCAGTAATTTGAAAAAAAAAGTATTTTTTCTGACACAATAAATCATCATTTTGATAGACAAAGAAGATAGATCCTTACAATGATAAATGCAGTGAGAATTAAAACTTGAAGTAGAACGCAATTTTCTACAGTTTACTCCTTGGCATCTCCATATAAAACATTCAATGAATTAGCGAATGGAAAGACATATACCCAGAAAAATAGAAGATAACTTCAGTAGTGTTTTCTCTCTCTCTCTTGCACAAAAAAAAATCAGTAGTACTGAGTTTTAAGTGATCCAGTGATCTGAGATTTTTAGAGACTTTTAGATAAGCTTAAGATCAACATCTATGATGGACTGCTCTTTGAGTCATGGTCCACTTCCATATAGTTTTCTAGACAACAATATGGGACAGATTTGCCACTTACTTCTCAGTCGAGCCTATGGCCTGGGATTTCATGGTTATTTCTTGTAAAAGTAGAACTCGGGTTCAAAGAGGTTTAGCTTTTCTTAAAACAGCTGTTGGCTGCTTTTGTTTAGCTGCCGGTAGTTCAATATTGCTTCTGTGCACATTCTCTTTCTCACCCATATAGCCAGCTCCCTGACAGTCTTCTTCAAACTGTAGGATTTGCCTCTCATATTATTGATACTGATATTGCCTCTCATATTCAGTGGAAAGAGCCCATCTTTTTGGCTAATATTGGAGCTTCTAGTATCCTTTCATCAGTCATGTGAACTGCATCAAAAATGCATTTGCATATTTCTTGAGTCAGAGGAGATTCATTGGGCATAGGGGCTCTGTGCATGCACTAGCTGGGTCTCATTTAATATGTTTGATTGAGCTTTGTAGACACTGAATAGCATGTAAATCCTCATATATTCCCCCAAATATCTTGCAAACTACTTATCTAAGTATAGTTGAATATCACATTATTGGCCTTACTAATTAAGGCTTCAGCAATTAATTAAATGATAAGGAAAATAATTTCACTGTCAAAACAGGCTTATTTTATAATGAAACTTTCAATGTCTTTGCTACAGTCCTTCATAAACAGGGACTTTAAATTATGCATTGTGTCAAAACAGCAGTTTACTTTAATACTAATCTTTAAAAGCTAGCCATACTTTATATACATTTAGAAGTTATATTTTAAAAATAGCTGTCATGAACTGTTATAAACCAATTACATCAAATACAAGGCTGGCATGCATGGACTACCAACTCAAACATCTGGTATTAATAGTTTCCCTCTATTCAGCTGTAAATCCTAGTTTGCAGATGTACTACATAGAGAGTAGATACAATGACTGAGTTGGTTTCCTGACTGAGTAGTTTGTTATAGAAAAAACAAGAATAGACCTTTTATCTATTATGATAAAATGTTTAATGGTCAAGTCCAGCAGATGGATGGATTAGCTAGTTAGTTGATTTGTTATGACTGTTCAATCCAACAGGCCACGGGTGGTTTATGAAATCTAAATACATAATTAAAATATTGAGATGTGCAGAAGCAAAGTCTCATGGAGGAATAGATGAGAAAAGGATTCTCAGACATTATAGTTACCTATAAATAATCAACAGTCACAAAACAGTTCATTTCTATGCAGCATGAATTTTGCATGCACCATGTTTCGCATATAATTGTATGTGGATTTCTGAGGCAATCATTCAACATCATGTACCAAGTTACCCACCGTACTGCTAAATCACATTTATGACATTTATTTACCTGTCAATTTCATCCATCCATCTTTCCAAAAAACAAAAAGAAAAAAGATAGAACTCTTTCCCCATATATAACTAACTTTACATTATCCGAGCCTTCTTCTAAATCTGGTCATGATGTCAGATCAGACTGATTTCTGAATTATTCAAACCAGATGCATCTATTTCCAGAACTACATATTAGGCTTTCACAATGGATTGGGAGCTCTCTGAACACACTGATTATTCATACTATTTATTCTGTGAAATTGTCATCCACATACTTTGGTTTCTATAATTTAGTACTTCAGATAAAGTGCCTTTCTTCCTAGTTAAGTTAAATTATTACCTGGGAACTCTGAAACAGAAAAGTTGTCAAAGTATTTTATAGATTACAGTCCATGAAAAGAAATCTTCCAGAAAGCTACAATTCTAAGTGTAAATTTTGGCATTAATTATTTATAGTGAATAGTGAATAGTGAAAAAATCTCAAGTTTGTATAGAAAGATGGAAGAGAAATTATTATTATGTATTATTAATTTATATTGTTGTAAATTATTATTATTATATACTTTATTTATATTGTACGTAAACTTATGCAATCAATAAACAGAGCAATAATTATTGCAAAGAATCAATATTGAAATACTTAATTTTGTTCTTATGTTATACAGAAACTTATTACATACTGGCCAATTAAATAACATTCAAGTACCCCAAATGTTTATGGGGCAAGGGAAGCCCATAGTCTTATAAAAATGACTATTAATACTCCAGAAGAATTAATATTAACATCAGTGTTAGGACCCGTGCTCCTTCAAATCAAATGTCAGAATTATAATGCAAGCAACAACAAGAAAAATACATCATATGAATAATAAGACATGTTAGAATATCTCTGGCAATTCTGCTGCACTCAACAGATGTAATCATGTTTCCCAAGACAGTTATCAATTTACCATGAATGGAAAGCACCAAGTATTGAGGCCAATGCTCCTTTTCTAGCCATGGACGAAAGCTATCAAGAAAAACGCAGTGACTGTAGGAATGCAGATTACATCACAGAAACCATTCCAAATCTATTACCACCCAAACTGTCCAAGTGTATTGATGAAAAAGAAGCTGCATCCGGGTTGGAGGGGATCCTTGATAAATGTGAGGTTTTTCAGCCTTGGTGAAAGCTGGTGTTCTTGTCAGCAGGAGCCAAGTGTAACATTTTAATAACTGAAAAGTTGAGCTTTCATTCAAATTTCTCACAATAACTCTTACAAAGAATTACTTGGTGGATTCCCTTATGGATAATCAGGGTGTTGGCTTGACTCATTGCTTTGCACTGCTCAAACTGAACTATATGCTGAGCTATAAAAGTTAATTAAAAAGTAGCTCTGCTGATGTTTGGAGCATTGGGAATTGCTCTAAGTATCTAATCCACACTCCAGGATAGGCTTGTGTGCTTCTGTGCTTAGAGGTTAAAGACTGAATTTGCCTCATCGATGTAATTGGAGCAGTTAGTATTTGCAAAATAGGTTGAACCAACAAATAATAATAATATTTATTATAATTATATTTCTGTCCCACCTTTTTTTATGTCAGCTAAGCCAAAACTAAGAAAGCATCTTAATTCTGGGAGTTGAAGTCCACAAGTCTTAAAGTTGCCAAGTTTGAACACCTCTGTATAAGACCATTTAAACTTGGCAACCTCAGGGATGCTAAGATCGTGTGTAAAGCTTCCCGTTCTTTTCCTGTCAGACAGTACACTCCCAATCAGATAGGGTTAATAGGAGCTTTTGAATGTTGATTGCTGTATGCCAGTATTCACTGTACTAATCATGGTGGCATGACAACAATCGGATACTAATAAGAATGGCAAAATAAGCAAATGTCAAGAAATGAAACATTAGTATTTTCCCCCCTCAAATATTCACGTCACCATAGTCTGAAAATATTCAGTCTCACATTTTGTGGGGAGCATCTGAAGAACCTTTTCGTGTCTTTTCTATTTCACAATATGAATACTTTCTCGTGGGCTTCTTTGTCTCCCAGTATCCTCAAGGCAAATGTCAGAATACAGTACAAATCTACAGGAAAAAACGGACACCATGCCAACATGGAGAGATGCCACAAAATCCTTAGCAATTTTGCTGTAGGATCAGTCCTCTGAAACAGGCAAGATAAAGAATTAGGAGCAGCAGCAATTTCAGAAATTCTCTTTATTGTTTCAAAGTGTCTGTTTTTTTTCCCTGCTGTATCTTAAACCCCAAAAAATGGAGGTGGGGTTATTTTGAGTTTATTTCTTATGGTTTCTTCTTTCCTAAGATTGAGTAATATTTTCTGAACCCGCTTCCCCATTGCCAGAGCCAGGTTTATTATTTCATCATATGTATTGAACTTACATCTTTTCCAAATGTAATAGGCAAGCTTTTCTTGTTATCTCTTCCTCCTGCCTTAAAACTAATCAATATAAGGCTGTTCATATAGGAAAGACCTTTCAATACCTCCAAGGAACTCATGTGGTTTTTTTTCTACCTAGATATGTTTATCTCTAAGAATAAACATTAACTTTCACAGCTGGAGGCCCATCCACAACAGAGCCAAACCTTGGAATATTAGAGTAACTTTTAGTGCAGTCTATATGCTTTATTTGGGAATGGCTTGCTAGTGTTTGTTTGTTTTTGAAGCATAACCACATTCAGTATTGTCATGCCCTACCTATTTTGTTAATTTTGCTCATGGTTGGTCACAGTTTTATCTGCAGCACAAGAGGAATTAATTTTCATATTTGTGGAAAGGAAGGATGAGAATATATTATTTTAAGTTGGTCCCAATGGACTGAGCAATTGGCATCTCTATAATGAAATAACTACCAAAAATATTTGCATTATCTGTATCTTTGCTGTTCAGCAAAGAATCTTTCATTGCATATTATTCTGAGGGCAAAGACAAAATGTGGGGAAAGTGAAACTGATTCTGCTAGCCTACCATATGAATACCATCATCACTGGCTTTGGCTGGCAATTCCTGCACCTTGCCTTTTTGCCTTTATTTTTAAAGAGTATATATAGTCCCACCCTAGGCACACAGCCAGCAGGTTGGCCTTCGGCCAGTCACTCTCTTTCTCAACTTTAGGAAGAAGACAAGGCAGACCACTTCCAAAAATCCTGCAAGGACTTCTCCATTTACCAGGAGTCAAAGGCATCCCCTCCCCCCCCCCCACAGAAAAACCTAAAGGTGACATTTTACACAGGAAGACATACACACTTAAAGGCAATAATCAGCAGCCAACAAAATAAAATGTATTAAAACATGTTGCGCTGATGTAATCAAACAAATAGAAAAATCAAAATAGGATCATTAAAATCTCTTGACCAAGTGCCTGAGGGAATAGTCAGGTCCTTGGAGTCTTTCAGAAGGGGCCATTCTAATTTTAGGGGATTGCTAATTAAATAAGGCAGGTGTGGCATTAGAGAAGGAACATTTCCTGGATCCTATCAGGTGACATTATTTGAGTGATGGGATCTTAAGTATGACAACCCTGTCATATCAGGTTGCATTAGCAAAGATAATCAGAGAAAGAGAGAGAATCCCACAAATAGCCATCTCTTTCTCGCTGTCCATCTTTCACAGCTATACAGATAGTCCTCGACTTACAACAGTTCATTTAGTGATCGTTCCAAGTTACAACGGCACTGAAAAATGTGACTTATGGCTGTTTTTTACAATTATGACCATTGCAGTATCCCCATGGACACACATTGCTGTGTCCCAAGGTCATGTGATCACATTTTCCAACCTTCTGACAAGCAAAGTCAATGGGGAAGCCAAATTCACTTAACAACTGGGTTACTAACTTATCAACTGCAGTGATTCACTTAACAACTGTGGCAAGAAAGGTTGTAAAATGGGGCAAAACTCACTTAACAAATGTCTCACTTAACAACAGAAAATTTGGGCTCAATTGTGGTCGTAAGTCGAGGACTAACTGTACATTGTCTTTGGAGAAGACCTTGCTTTAATTGTTCTGATCTCAGTTGTCATTGAAATGTTTTTTTATCCTTCATGGTCTCTTCTATCTTTATATTTGCTTTACTTCTGTAGTAAAGCGTCCAAAAGCACAAAATTATCACCTTCATTTGCTTAGTATTAAGTTCACTGCATGTGCAAGTTGACTTTTATGTTCTCTTCTTAAGGGGGTTCATTTATGTGAGCATGTAATGTCCCTTCCACATAAGAATATTTTTCCTACAGAAGTACAGTATTTTTTCAGGTTAGTGTGGGGTACTTGTTTGGCTTATTGAAATTCCAGTTATCTTCTGTAGTAATGTCTGGACTTGCTAGCAAAACATCTGGCTGAAACCTTGCAAACTAGGGCTCTAGGACAATTGCTAATCAGTGTAGAAAATATTGAGCTAGACAAACTAATGGACTGATTCAAAATAAGGCTGCTTGGTTAATAGCTACCATTCATCAATGGGTGGAACAAAAACATTTCATCACATTTCTAAAAATTAGCTATTTTATTATTTCATGTTAATATCATTTTATTAGTTATTTTATCATATGTTAATAATTGAATGGCATTTGCCTCTATTTAATGATTTGCAAATATTTGATTATTAGAACTCTTTGATTGACTTATTAATTTCATGACAAAGGTGTACTGGTGTGATTCAAAATTTTAACAGAGAAAGCTGGTCTCTCCCTCCTCTATCTTTGTTTCCACGTGTGTGAGAAAAAAAGAAAATCACTTGAAAGTATTCGTAATTTTGTTGTACTTCATTGTAGAAATAAAATTATAATTTCATTGTCAAAGCAATAGCTCTTAAAAGCATGCTGAGTTATTTAAAAATTAAATCTGTTAATAAGAAAAGGAAAAGCCATATAATTGCTGTATAAAATCCACTGTCACACTAAGTAGTATAAACAGCCTGAAAAGTTTTGGGCCACATAATTTGAGAGAAAACAATAGCTTTCTTGTGTTTGGGGATCTGACATGCCCAGCACAATAGCATTGTGCTGGGCATGTCAGATCTCCAAACACAAGACAAACCAATGAGATTGCTTTAGCACACCAGGACGTTTCCCCCCCCCCAACCTCCCCTCTTTTTTTCCTCCCTGGGCATACTTCCAAAGAAATTATTCAAGTACAGTCACCCATCGTTGTGTTTTTTTAGGGTATCTACTGGAACTATCTGAGATCCAGAGGATTCTTGGAAATACATCAAAAGAAACACCAAAAACCAGTTTCGTTTAGTAGTTAAGATGCTGGCCTCAAAACCAGGAGAATGTGAGTTCTAGTCCCGCCTTAGGCATGAAAGCCAGCTGAGTGACTTTTGGCCAGTCATTCTCTCTCAGTTGGACATTTTCCCTATTGTGGGGAAAATAGAAGTAGGAAGGAGTATTAGATATGTTTGCTGGCTTGAGTTTCTTTATAACGTAACAAAGGTGGGATAAAAATCAAATTAAATCAAATCAAATTAATACAGTTGATAGTTTGCCACCTATAGCTTCTCTGCACATCTCTTGGTTATGAACCATGACTATGTGGTGAAAGATTCTGCTGAATGGAGCACCTAATGTATGATTTAGTATGATGTCTTGTCTACCAGTATGAAGAAGTACCAGGCCCTATTACTCCTTCAGCTTCTCATATTCCTTGTTCCTAATGTTGCTGTCACTTGGCACCACTATATTTATCACCACTGCAGTCTTCTAGTCCTTGTCTACTTCCACTATGTCTTGTTTGAATGAACAGTACCTGCCTATCTGTCTGGATCTGGAAGTTCGACAGGATCTTAGCCCTGTTTATTCTAAATGACCTTCTGTGGAATCTCCCATCTGAATTTGGGAGAGTCAAATCCATTCAAGGTGCAGATTTCCTGTATATAATATCAGGCCTTTGGTTGTGACGTTCAGTATTCCTTGTTTGATCTTAACCCTGCCACTCTGTGTTAAATTGTCTCTGAGGCCTCTCGGCAAGATGAGAGAACCTGGAAGAGAAAAGTGGAGGGAGAGAAAGGGAGAGTTATTGTTAAATACTTGACGCGGGTGTGAATAACTGAGGCGAGTCAAAGACGTGAACCAAACCAGCCTTTATTAAGGCTAACAAGCAACAGGATCAGAACAGCAACAAATAACTCTGTAGCAGCTGCCCGCCTGACTGCTGCGTCTGACAGCTCTTTTATAGCCGGCTGTCAGACGCGACAGCCAATAGAAACCCTCTAATCTCCCGCTCTCAGGCAGCTTGCGCCATAGCCAATAGGAGCGGTTTCCAGGCAGACTGGCTCATCCTGAAGGGATGTAGCACCCCTCCCCTCCCAGATGGCGCATGCGTAGTCGTCCAAGTAGGAGGGGCGCCTGCGCGGTCTTGTAGAGCGTCTTAGTTCAGGGACCTCCGGAAGTGGCATCTGCGAAGGCTGCTGGCAGCCAGGAGATTCACCCGGAGAGACATCTGCAGGTGGCGGCGGCGTGCATGTGTTGTTGGAGGTTGCTGGAACAACAGGTATGTCAGCCGGTGGAGGAACGAATGAGGGGGAGTGGTTGGCGGCGTCGGCCGGTAGACAGGGAGGCGCGTCAGGGAACGAGTCACTTGGCGGTTGTGCGAGCCAAGTTGATCAAGGTGACGGCGCCAGGTTCGGCCATTTGTCAGTTCAACCCTGTAGGAACAGGGGCCGGTTACATGAATGACTGTCCCTGGTAATAGCAATAGCAATAGCACTTGGACTTATATACTGCTTTACAGTGCTTTACAGCCCTCTCTAAGCGGTTCACAGAGTCAGCATATTTCCCCCAACAATCTGGGTCCTCATTTTACCCACCTCAGAAGGATGGAAGGCTGAGTCAACCTTGAGCCTGGTGAGATTTGAACCGCTGAACTGCAGCTAGCAGTCAGCTGAAGTAGCCCGCAGTACTGCACTCTAACCACTGCGCCACCTCGGCTCAGCGTGGTTCCCCCCATAGTTTTGCGCATAGACCGTGTCCCCCTCCTTAAAGGCTCAGGGTCAGCTGGAAGAGTCAGTGGGGGCTTTCGGCGAGTAAAGGGGGTGAAAGCGGTCAAGGTCGGTGCGGAGGCAGCGGCCTACCAACAATTCCGTTGGACTGCAATTGGTGGATGGGCATGGGGTGGAGTGTTGTGCCAGGAGGTATTTGGAGACCCTGTCCTGGCAATCGGCCGGTTCCAGTTGGCTCAGGGCCTCTTTGGCTGACCGCACGGCGCGTTCAGTTCGGCCATTGCTGGCAGGGTGCCAGGGGGCCACCAGGGCCTGGCGGATGCCATGAGATGCCAGGAACAGTTGAAACCGAGTGGAGGTCAACTGCGGCCCATTGTCCGAGACCAGGACATCGGGCAACCCATGGGTGGCGACTATCTTCCCAAGCGACCTGATCACGGCCTTAGAAGTAGTGGAGGACATGAGTTCAAGTTCGACCCACCCGGAGTAGGCATCCACTAAAACCAGGAATTGGCGGCCAAGGAAGGGCCTGGCGAAGTCCATATGGACCCGGGACCAGGGGGCACTGGGGGTTTCCCAAGGCCTAGGGATAGCCGCTGGATGCCATTGCCTGGCATCCTGCCACCCAATCCTCGATTGCCTGGTCCATGCCAGGCCACCAAACATAACTTCTTCCCAGGGCCTTCATCCTGACTATGCCAGGGTGGCAGTCATGTAGACGAGCTAGCACAAGTTTATGTAAAGCAGGGGGCACTACCACCCTGCTGCCCCACAGGAGACATCCCCTTTGGACAGACAGCTCGAGTTGTCTGGATTTGTAATGACTGAAAACTGGATCGACCCTGCCCAGTGGCCAGCCCCTCTTCACCCAGTCCAGGACCTGGCGCAGAATGGGGTCCTTTGCAGAGTGGGCCGCTATGTCATTGGCAGAAGGAGTAGGCCCCAACTCCTCAATGAGGAGAACCGCGGTGGCACAGTGGTTAGAGTGCAGTACTGCAGGCTACTTCTGCTGATCACCGGCTGCCAGAAGTTTGGCAGATCGAATCTCACCAGGCTCAAGGTTGACTCAGCCTTCCATCCTTCCGAGGTTGGTAAAATGAGGACCCAGATTGTTGGAGGCAATATGCTGACTTTGTAAACCGCTTAGAGAGTGCTGTAAAGCACTATGAAGCGGTATATAAATCTAAGTGCTATTGCTATTGCTAACCTCAGAAGCTAGGGCAGGGTCATGGATGGCAATGGGAAGGGGGGCAGCGGCTAAGGCCATCTGCGTTGGAATGGAACTTGCCAAGGCGGTAGAGCAAGGTGTAAGAGTAGGCGGCCAAGAACTCCGTCCATCTGGACAGATGGGGGGAGATGATGGTGGCCGTTTGGCGATTCCCAGACAAAAGACCAAGGAGGGGCTTGTGATCCGTGATCAACTCAAAGGGACGGCCGTACACATAGTCATGAAATTTTTTGACAGCTGCCACTAAAGCCAGGGCCTCCTTGTCAGTTTGGCTATAATTTCTCTCAGTGGACGAGAGAGTCCGGGAGAAATATGCAATGGGCGCCTCAGTGCCATTGGGCATCCTGTGGCTGAGGACAGCGCTAATGCCATAGGGGGATGCGTCCGCGGCCAGCATGAGGTGCAGCTTATGGCTATACTGGACAAGGACAGCGTCAGAGGTAAGGAGACGCTTGACAGCCTCAAAAGCGGACTGTTCTGGCTTGCCCCACTGCCAAGGGTGCCTGGAATCTAGGAGCCTGTGAAGAGGCTCGGCTATAGTGGCTTTGTGTGGTAGGAACACACAGTAAAAATTGAGAAGGCCCAGGAAGGCCTGTAATTCGGTCTTATTGGCCGGGGCCGGGGCCTGTCTGATGGCGGCCACCTTGGAGGGGGTGGGGCGAATGCTAGCAGAGTCTATCAGGTAACCTAAGAACTCCACGGAGGGTACCCCCAGTTTGCACTTGCTCTTCTTCAATTTGAGGCCTGCCTGTCTAAATTGCAGAAGGACACTCCTAACCCTGGAGAGGAGTTCCTGTTTGTTAGAAGCAGAGATCAGGATGTCATCGAAGTATGGGATGACACCAGGCAAGCCGAAGAGCAGCCTTTTCATAAGGTTTTGGAAGAGGCTGGGGGCAACACTCACGCCAAACTGGAGGTGGCGACACTTGAAAGCTCCCCGGTGGGTGACAATTGTCTAGGCTTCTGCGGTTGCCTCATCCACCGGGAGCTGTTGATATGCTTGGGCCATGTCCAGTTTGGCAAAAATGGAGCCCCGGCCCAAGGAATGGAGCAAGTGCTGGACAACCAGGACAGGGTAGGGATGTGCCTGTAGTGCCTTATTCAGAGAACATTTATAGTCGGCACAAAGGCGTATAGAGCCATCAGGCTTGATGGGGATGACAATGGGGGTCTCCCACTTTGGATGGTCGGTGGGCTCTAGGACGCCCTGAGCAATCAGCTTATCCAGCTCAGCGTCCACTTTTGGGCGCAGAGCGAAAGGTATGCACCGAGGCTTAATTTAATTTAATAATTTAATTTAATTTAATAATTTAATTTAATTTAATTTAATTTAATTTAATTTAATTATTTAATTTAATTTAATTTAATTTAATTTAATTTAATTTAATCCCCACCCATGATTTATTAGCATTTACTTATAAAAAAATTAAAAGCAATCAAGATGAAATATAAATACAATTATATATACAGTAAGTTGCAATTTTTTATTTTTTTTTCAGTTATTCTTATTTAGTTTATTTTTATTTTCTTTTTTAAATTTATTTAATTTAATTTAATTTAATTTATTTTTATGTAATTTAATGTAATTTCTTTTAATTTAATTTAATTTAATTTAATTTAATTTAATTTAATTTAATTTAATTTAATTTAATTTAATTTAATTTAATTTAATTATTTAATTTAATTTAATTTATTGTATTTCTATGCCACCCAACTCCCAAAGGACTCTGGGCGGCTTACAACAGGATATAGAAAATACATTTAAAAACATCATAAAATATAAGAAACCAGTTAACAGTC
>QLTV01000211.1:2346415-2373918 GCA_003457575.1 Thermophis baileyi
TGTGGAACCAACTTCCCCCCGAGATCCGTACTACCCCCACCTTACTGGCCTTCCGTAAAGCCCTTAAGACCTGGCTTTTCCGGCAGGCCTGGGGCCAATAGTTGTTCTGATTGGCCCATGCATGGTTGTGTGAATGTTTTATTTTAAATATAGTTGGGTTTTTTTTTCCCCTTTCTTTTTTAAATTGTTTTTATATGTTTTATTTTTTTATGATGTAAGCTGCCCAGAGTCCTTCGGGAGTTGGGCGGCATATAAATTTTATAAAATAAAATAAAATAAATTATATCTAACCTCGCATCCGCATACTACATTTTTTCTGTTGCAATCTGTGTCTTCCATAGTCTTCTTTTTTTGATGATAACAGTTATCTCTTAGTACAGTGAGATGTAAAATAAATTTGCACTTATAGTTCTTGATGTCTATATTAGAACTATGTGGTCCAGATATGAAGTGCAAAAATATGATTGATTGTGTTTAGGTCCACTTGTAAGGAACATGTTAAACCAAATGATCCCACAGCTGCTTTAAGGTATTAGATGTACATTCTCTCATGCTCTGAATCACATGTCATTCTTCAGATATGGATCATTGCACAAACCTAATCTATGTACATTAATTAGCTGTTACGTGCTTCATTCAAACAGCGGTCTTGCTTTATACTCTTGTTTGATGATGCATCAATGACTTCCTTGGAGCTGTAAGATTCCTTGTTGTTTCCCTCCCCTGCCTGCCCTGATTCTTTACACTACATTAGTTTATCTCAAGAAGGTTATTATGCTCCAAATCATGGTGGGTAGGCCATTAAAAAGATGAGAATGTCTATTATTTAAGTATACACTCAGGACCTCATTACATCAATGTAAAAAAGAAGACAACAATGACACTGTGAATACATTTGAGAAATACTAATAGTTAAAGTGGGTTATTTTATGTATGTGTGCTGTGATTATTTTTTTCTCCTTTTTTTTTGAAAGAAAATTAGTTGGTATTCTTCATGCTATATTAAATTGGACCATATGTCAGTCAACACACATCACAGAAATGGCTATGAATGTGCAACTAAATAGTAATTTTCTGGAATTTTTTTTTAAGTTAAGGCTGCCGGTACTCTGCCTAAAAACTGCACATCCTCATAAACAAGGATAGATAATATCCAATTTTTGCCCAAATTAGGACCACAAGAACAACATTGCTGCTATATACCAAATTATAACAGTTGTCCTGGTAATCCAGTGTTGATAATGGCCGATGGTAGCCCTCCAGGGTTTAAAGCATGAATTCTCATTGAAACCGTATATGAAACTTGCTGGCTGGGAATTCTGGGCATTGAAGTCTATTATATTTGGAAGACATCAAATGGGGTAAATGGTGCTGTACAAAATAATGTAATGCAAAGAAATGACTCTTGGATTTGATGACTGTCCTGTTGGAACTAAATTGGGACATAGTGACAACACTTATATTCAAACCTGCTTCTGTAAAAATCCACATGCTTCCAAATGGGATGCATTTTGTGTGGAAAATAGCACCACATGCTGCTGTTTCAGCAATAGAAATACTTTTGCTTTTCATATAACACCTGGCTTATTATGAACATTTTCACGGGGAAATGCAGGGAGGGAAGGATTGCTTTTAGGAGAGGAAAAACGTTCATAAAATATCTCACCTTTTTTGAGTCAACACTATTTAGGAAATTTAGATCAGCTAAATCTATGTCACGAGAATGCTGCATGTGTTTGCTTTTTCTTTAGATTATTTAAGTGCTACTAAGTAAAAAATAAGATTCTCAGCAAAGTTTAGTATTTAGATTAGAGAACTAATAAAATGTACGTTGCTAAATATAGTGGATAAAAGTTCTTATTGTTTCCCTTCTACCCATATCTTCTTTGTTGCTTTTCTTCCAGTTGACACATCTTTTAACTCTAGTCCAGTTCTGATGTTACATTTAGATTTGCTTTCTTAGGCAAACTCTACCTTCAAAAATAATGTGCTGGAGTTTCAAGTTTCAAAAAATGGATATGGTCAGTGCTAGCTTCCCAATTTGAAAGTCATGTGGAATAGAATGTGGAATAGAATCCATAACACTGTTTCTAATCTGGAAGGAAAGATGCGGGATAAAAAAATCAAGGCATTTACTCTAATCTGTGAATCTTTAAACTGACAATAATGTTAGAGTGGTAGGGCTTAGGTCCCAAAACATCTCAGCCAGTGGGGAAATCCAAATTTTTTTACTACCGGTTCTGTGGGCGTGGCTTGGTGGGTGTGGTGTGACTTGGTGGGCGTGGCAGGGGAAGGATACTGCAAAATCCCCATTCCCTCCCCACTCCTGGGGGAAGGATACTGCAAAATCCCCATTCCCTCCCCACTCCAGGATAAGGATACTGCAAAATCCCCATTCCCTCCTCACTCCAGGAGAAGGATACTGCAAAATCCCCATTCCCTCCCCACTCCAGGATAAGGATACTGCAAAATCCCCATTCCCTCCCCACTCCTGGGGGAAGGATACTGCAAAATCCCCATTCCCTCCCCACTCCTGGGGGAAGGATACTGCAAAATCCCCATTCCCTCCCCACTCCTGGGGGAAGGATACTGCAAAATCCCCATTCCCTCCCCCATCCCCTCCCCACTCCAGGGGAAGGATACTGCAAAATACCCATTCCCTCCCCACTCCAGGAGAAGGATACTGCAAAATCCCCATTCCCTCCCCACTCCTGGGGGAAGGATATTGCAAAATCCCCATTCCCTCCCCACTCTGGGGCCAGCCAGAGGTGGTATTTGCCGGTTCTCCAAACTATTCAAAATTTCTGCTACGGTTCTCCAGAACCTGTCAGAACCTGCTGGATTTCACCCCTGATCTCAGTCACTTATGGCAGACTTGAGAAGACTGTAGCACAGTTACTTCTCCCTGGCAATGGGAAAGAGTTGATACTTCAAAGCAAACTCATCCTTTTCAGCACTTGAACAGAATGCTTAGTCACTCAACCTTAATCAGTTGCTGTCTTTCAGTTTACCAAGATGCTCAATTTTCTATTTTTCTCCCTTTTCTCTAAAAATACCATGACATAGATAATTAGCTCTTTTGAGCACAGGCAAGCAGGCAACTTTTCTCCAAACTTACAGATCTTCCAGTATCCAAATCTTCAATAAAAAGATGCTGAGCAACATCAGCCAAATGATCTAGATGTCTCTCAAATCCGTTGTATAGATTCATTTATTTATTTTTTATTTATTTGTCAAACATGTATGAGATAACAGGTATTAAGTATAAACATGGACATGAGCAGGGGTGGGTTCCTCCCGGTTCGGACTGGATCGCCCAAACCATTAGCAATCCGCTGGTGATGTCATGGATCCGGTTCGGTCGGTGCCGGTCCGTGGGCGCCGCCATCTTTTTTTGGGAATTTTTAGTGAATTATTTTACTGTTTGGAAGGTTTTTCCTGTTCTGCCGCTTGAAAAAGGGCCCTCCCACCCGCACCTGCGTTTAAACTGACCTTTATTCCTTCGCCCGAAGCACAGCTGATCAGCTCCTCAGCTGTGTTTCGGGCTGATTGAAGCTACTGAGCATGTGCAGAAGCCAAATTGCCCGAGGGAACACGCGCGCACGAGTGGAGGGAGCGCGCGTGCGCAAAACATCGCGATGCGAACCGGTGGGGAAGGTAAGTGGAACCCACCCCTGGACATGAGCACATGAAATGAGTACAAATAAATGGGGACAGTGGGACAGGAATGGTAGGCACGCTGGTGCGCTTATGCACGCCCCCTTACAGACCTCTTAGTAATGATGTGAGGTCCACAGTAGACAGTTTAAGGTTGAAGCTATGGGGGTTTGAGGAAGTAACAACGGAGTCTGGTAGAGCATTCCAGGCATTGACCACTCTATTGCTGAAGTCGTATTTTCTGCAATCGAGTTTGGAGCGGTTTACCTTGAGTTTGTATCTATTGTTTGCCCGTGTATTATTGCGATTGAAGCTGAAGTAGTCGTTGACAGGTAGGACATTGTAGCAGACAATTTTGTGTACTATGCTTAGGTCAGACTGTAGGCGGCGTAGTTCAAGGTTGTCCAAGCCCAAAATTTCAAGCCTGGTGGCATAAGGTATTCTATTGTGAGCAGAGGAGTGAAGTACTCGTCTTGTGAAATAGCTCTGGACCCGCTCAATTGTATTAATGTCCGATATACAGTGTGGATTCCAGGCAGACGAGCTGTATTCGAGGATTGGTCTGGCAAAAGTTTTGTACGCCCTAGTTAGCAGTACAGTGTTACCGGAGAAGAAGCTTCGCAAAAAAATCAGTAGAGAAATTTGGTTGCAACAAGGTTTTTCAGTTTCAGTAAGGGCAAAAGTGATACCTTAGATTTTGTATTGTTTCATCACACCATGAGAAGTCTCTTTGACTCATAATATAAAATAGTATTTCCCAATTTAACTGGCTTCCAATGTATAGTCTTCAATTTCTACAATTCTCAGAAATGGCCCTGCTGGCTGGGGAACTCTGGGAGTTGAAGTCTATACATGTAGAACCTATACAGGTTATTATTATTATTATTTATTAAATTTGTATGCCGCCCAACTCCCAAGGGACTCTGGGCAGCTCACAACAATATAGGTTGGAAACTGATCTAGAGAAATCACTTCCTTATGAGACTCTCTGTCCACTATTACTGGATTTCATTTGGACTTCATTATTGTTCATCCAGTGCAAATTTGTCTCAAGCAAAAGATATATTGGAAATAATAGTACTTACTTAACTGGCTAAGTTTGGGCAGCATTCTTAAATTGATTACTGAATTAACTCATTTAATACACTGATTTTTAAAGTAACCAGAGTAGGTTCAGGAATACATTAAGCCACTACAAATCCTATCATGTTCCAAATTAATCATGTTTTCATGTTGTGCAAATGCAGCTGTTAAATCTTTAACTGAGATGCTTAAGTAATACTATACAAACACAGCTATTGTGAGAGAGGCATAATTTGATCTCTTTCTCTGCATAATGGAGGGTGATTTTTAACAGTGCTAGGCTTGGTGGGGGGGAAAGTTAAGTCTTTTTCTCCGCATTGTTTCTTTAATTTTTATTGTACCCATTTAAACCACATAAAAGGACAGGTTTATTAAATTTTTTGCTCCTCCTCTATAGGAGTAGCCACTTTGTAAGAGATCATTTAATTCAGGGAAATTGTAAAGCAATCATGAAATACCAAGTCACATTATCTTCTCCTCTCCTAGGTGCTTTGAATAGAAATGGGTTTCTAAAGATTTAGTCACCATGTTCTATATTTTGTCTATTTTTGCCCTTCAGAGGGAGAGAGGAGGGGATTGAGAATGATGGAGGAGTCATAACTCCCAAATGTCTTTTTCTATAAAAATATGATAGAACCATCAAACCAGAGGTGGTATTCAGCCGGTTCGGACCGGTTCAGGCGAACCGGTAGTGGCAATTTGCGGGTGGGCCCGTCCACCCTGGCACTATGCCATCCTATTTAGGCACGTTTTGAAGCCGCATGCATGTGTGCAAGCCGCGCGTGCGAGCAAAGTGCATGCACGGAAGGCCACGTGTATGCGTGGAAGGTGCGCACGCAACCGAGGCGAGCGTGCGCACGCGCGCACTCACATTTGCGAACCGGTAGGGAAAGTAAGTGAATACCACCTCTGCATCAAACTATTTTTTCTTCTCAATAGGAGTAAAAGGGTAAGACTTTTTCTGAAAGATCATTGTTATAATAGCAAAACTTTGCTCTATGTTTCCACTTTATGGGGAATAAGAGTGGGAGAATGATGATTATTCAGAAAATATTAGTCAGACTGAATATAAAATCATGTTTTGATTGCCAACAATTAGTTATTAATTATAACAAGAGCCAATGTTGCTTCTTAGCATATAAAACAAGGATCCTTCAAAATATTCTAAAAAAAAGCAAAGGGACTGTTTCCAAAATAAGTTGTTTAAGAGGAGTTAAAGTCTACTGGGAACAACAATAATTAATAAGTTTGCCTACGTAGCTAAACCTCAGAGAATTCAGTTTAACTTAAATGGACCCAAACATGCACAGAATTAAATTGATATACCCAATCAGTTGTGCTGTAAGAATTTTAACTTGTCTTGCATAGTTACTCTCCAAGGAAAAAAGTTAGAAAAGGATTTAACTGAAAGAATAGTGTTCTCCACTACAGAACTTAGTCATGGACTGGCAGCATATATGTCAAATACAGAATAGTTGTTTTGGCCATGATTGGTTGATAACAGTCAATAGTAACTCCTGGTCCCTTGTCACAGCTACGTTGTTTCTCTTTCTGTTAGACAGTGTAGACAACTGAAGCAGTTTGGGTATTTAGGTGAAAAACTATTGCATGAACTAGCTGTAAAATACTATGAGTATAGAATCCTTCAGAGAAAGCTTTAATTCAACTCAGGGTTTATTTTATACAAAATAGTCCTCAATTTATTCCAATTGTATTGGAATTTCCATTGCTAAATAATGTAGCTGTAAAGCGTGATTCCATCACTTACTATGACAATTACTTCAGGATTGCTGTGATTCGCCAAATCCCAAGGTTGTTAGGGAAGAAATCTAAGATTGATTTGATCAAAGTTAAAATAGATTATGTTGCTTTCTTTGATAACCTGTATGGATGTTTGCTGATCAGGACTGAACGATGAAGCTTTAAGGATTTCTTAATAGATAAGAAATGGGATATGAGGAGAAGGACCTTTTGTTGCATTTTAAGAAGGGGTGATAAGTTATTAAAATTGTTTATACTTGTGATGAAGGGAGAAGTCACTTCTTTATATATTTTTCTTTTTCTTTATTATATTCTTATCTCTTTTCTATGTATTTTTTCCTCTTCTGCACTTTCTATTTTTTTCTTTATATTCCTTTATTTTTATTCTCTTGTATTTGTTTTTAGCTTTTTAATTATAATAAAATTATTATATAAAAAATGTGTAGCTAGCAGAACATCCTTCCCTTCTCCAATCTAGTGACAGTAGAGCCCTCATCATCATCACTTTGCAAGCACTATCAGTATCTAGGATCTTTGTACCACATTCCAATCTTTAGTGACTCATAGATTATGACAGTTAATCAGGTGTTCAGGAGACGCAGAACCTTGGATAGCTCCAGATTGTTCCAGAGAGGTTTTATCCCATTGAGACAAAATGTTCCGTTCCAGGTTCTGTTTCTGAAGTCTAAAGAGATGTTCCTTGGTCCTGAAATCTTATATCTCAGTCATCCTCTGCATGCTGTTAAATAAACAAAAGGTAATGTGAGACCTGTGATCTAAATGAGACTAATTTAAGAGCTTCTGATTTGATGGGATCCATGATGACAGCTCTATAACCTGCAAAGGAGGAAGAGAAAATTATAGTTATGTGGGGTTGCTCAGCCAAAGTGCCTTTCCCATAAGAGACCATTAATCATCCATTTTCAATTCTTGTAGGGAAAGGAAGCGGCGGGTTTTATCCTTCTAACCAGTTTTATATATTACTTTGTTAATTACCTGCAGTCGGAAAAGTGAAGTGGGTTATAAATTCAAGTAAGTACATTGCCTGAATCTTTTAAAGAAAGTGACCTGCCTGGATGGATGGATGCAGGCAGGTGGACAGCTGCTGAAATATAGATAAGGCTACCTTAATACCTACTTACCTTGAAAGGAGCGTTACATGGATTTAATGTACATTTGATTCAACTACTAGGGCATTTTTAAAAGAAGAGGTTGGAGGGGGATTAATAACAAAGAACTGGTATGCAGGTACCAATTTTTGTTTTCTTTGGGGATGGGGTTGGCACTTTTAACCTTCATGAGTTTGTATAGGCCCAATGAACAAAGAATGACAGAAGGAATTACTCCAGAGTAATTTCTTTATTGTTGCTCACCTGCAGACAGAAATCTTGCCAGACTACAGCACTTATCTGCATAACTATTAGATATACCCTGAAACTGCTAAGTGGATCTACCTTCATCCTTTTCCTGCACACAAAGATTCCAAGCTTCTTTATTAAATAAAAGAGCCTGAGATTCTGAAGTACATTCCAACACAGTTTGTTACACTGTGGTTGGATAAGTTTAGCAATAGGAAATTTAAAGGCCACAGGTTAGAAGTCAAACAGGGACTGTCTTTGTGTAACAGAAATGTAGCAATCAGAGTATCTTCATTTTGATTCCTACATGAAGGCAATTGCAGAGGAGGTTCAGAAGATCAAACAAATTTTCTCCTGCTGGGTTAGGGATGTCTTTTTATCCAGCATGATCTGAAGCTTTATTGGCCAGGTGGCAGCTTATTAATACAGGCACTCCAGCTTGTATTTGAAAAGTGCATGGGTAGGAAGTGTTCCTCAAGGAATATTGACCCAGTAGAATGGTTGTTGAGATGAACAGATCATAGAATCAAAGAGTTGAAAGGGGACATTTAGGCTATTTGCAGCTACAGTATGTCATGTTTCCAATTTATACTTAGTTTGCAATTAACTATGTCAATTTTTTAAAATGATAAATACTGTTATCAAGGTATTTCATAGCCTATATTTCAATTTCTTTCCCAGCTGTGAATGCATGTGTCTCTTTGTTCTGTTAAACTCAGACCATTTTGAGTTGTATATTTCTCTCTTTCAGCTACAGATTTGATTTTGAATTAATGTGCAAATGTTATAAACATTCCCTCTACCTCTTAATCCAGGTGGCTTATAAAAATGATAGAGAATGAGGGACTCAGGACTGATATCAAGCTATGTCTGCAGAATTCCCACAATTTCCTAAGTAGAATAAGAGATAAAGTTTGTCTAGCTAGATAAATCCATGATGCCTCCTAGTAATTACTTCATTGTTTTCAAGATTCTTTTTTTTTTTTAATTTTCCCACTTCAGAGGAATATGTTTTGAGTAGCTCTTAATCTGATTCACTTTTGAGTGATACATTAAATTGATTATCCCATCATCTTCCGCAGTAGTCCGAGAAATACAGGGATTAACGAAATAATCCCATATTTCAGAAAATTAGGTAGAATTCTGAGTTTCCCAAAACAACCACTTTGTTAAAGAAGCAGCTCTTGAAAGGGGTGGAAGAGAAAAAAGTACATCATTCTGAAAATTAATGTGACCTTTCCATAGAAAGATTTCCTTTAATCACATCTCAGTGCTTAACAGGGCAGATCTGATGTTGATTTGGTAGACGTCTTTTTTCTTTTCATACACGTCATTAAAAGCATATTGAGGAGAGAAATGTCTGTTAAAAAAAAATTAACTCAGTATGAAGAAATATGCATGTCTGAATATTATAGCAATGCTTCCTTTTCCTCAGAGAGACACTATTGAAAAAGAATTCATTTAATATGTTTAATATTTTATTTTTATTTATTTTTTTGTCTTTGTTTTGTCCTTTTTTGGGGGGGTTGTATTTTAACTGGAAATAAATAAAAATTTATTTAAAAAAAAAGAAAAATGACTCATTTTTGCCAATTTGACTTAGTAACCTACATACCCAACATATGTCTGTAGCTATAAGAATGTGTGAGATGGAGACTACAAGTAGCCCTGGATTTACAACCACAATTGGGACTGGGATTTTGGTTGTAAGTTGTTGCAATTGTATGTCAAAGCGCCCATGTGGACCCATTTTTTTTGACAATTTTTACAGTGGTCATTAAGAGAATCACATTGCCGTACGTCTGAATAACATGGTTGTAAAGTGAACCATGCAAACCACTGTTAAGCAAATCCATTCTCCCTAGTGGGTGTTTTATGCCACAAACTGGAAAAAAAATTAATTGTACACCTCCCATAATCGCTCTGTGAGAGAAATGGACGGTCTCCAAATTTAATATATAAATAAATAAAAACTGCAGGAAACCAGCAAAAAAAACCTTGGAAATCATGGTCATGTGACTGTGGGACACTGCAACCATTCATAAATGCAAGCCTGTTGCTGAGTCCTCGAAATTAGATTGTGACCTGGAGAATCAGGGAGCATGTTTTATAGACTGCAAAACATGCAGTCTAAAAAGAGCCAAGGTGGCACAGTGGTTAGAGTGCAGCACTTCAGGCTACTTCAGCTGACTGCTAGCTGCAGTTCGGCGGTTCAAATCTCACCGGCTCAAGGTTGACTCAGCCTTCCATCCTTCCGAGGTGGGTAAAATGAAGACCCAGATTATTGGGGGCAATATGCTGACTCTGTGAACCGCTTAGAGAGGGCTGTAAAGCACTGTGAAGCGGTATATAAGTCTAAGTGCTATTGCTATTGCTATTGCTTTCCAAGGGAATCATAACTTTGAATAGTTGTTGCATGACTGGTCATAAGTCGAAGATTACCTTTAATTGGGTTTGCCTCTTAACTTTCAAATACTCCTCAGAAGCTGTGAAGTTTTATTTTGTCTATACTTGCATGTAAATATCTAATATACTAATACAAACTTGTATATTTGTCAGATGAGTTCAGAGTTTCTCAAGGAGATGTGGATGCTTGGGATTGGGCCAATAGGTACATACCTGCTTCCTTGGCTATACAGATAGTCCTTGACGTACAACAGTTCATTTAGTGACTGTTCAAAGTTACAAGGGCATTGAAAATTGACTTATGATCATTTTTAACACCTACAACCATTGCCGCATCCCCATGGTCATGTAGTCAAAATTCAGAAGCTTGGCAACTGACTCATATTTATGACAGTTGCAGTGTCCTGGGATCACGTGATCACCTCAATTGTGGTCGTATGTTGAGGACTACTTGTCTGTTTTAAATCGGTGTTACCCAATCTGGGTATTGAGAACCAGAGGTGAAGACTTCACTTCCCAGAATGCCGCAGCCAATATGGTCATTGCTGAGAATTTTGGGAATGAAAGTCTACACATCTGCTTGTGGAAATATTACTGTGAAAAACCACAGATATGGTATATGCTGTATGCCAGTGGTTCTCAACCTTCCTAATGCCACGACCCCCGCCCCGCCCCCGCGACCCCCTCCCCGCGCGCGATGAGGTGGCAAAGGGGACGTGGCGGGCTAGTGTGCGCTTAGGCGACCCCTGTGAAAGGGTCGTTCGACCCCCAAAGGGGTCGGGACCCACAGGTTGAGAACCGCTGCTCTATGCTATAGGCCAGTGGCCCCCAACCTTTTGAGCACCAGGGACCGGTTTTGTGGAGAGAGGTTTTTCCGCTGACTGGAGGGGGAGTTTTTTTGTGTGCTTCCTGCATCCCATGGATAGGGCTTTGTTTTTGCAGCCTGGTTTCTGGCCTTCTGCAGACTGGTTGTGGACCCCTGCTATAGGCAATGTTTTCCCTTGTTTTAGATATTTCTTTTTTGTGTATGATTCTCTTTCTTTAATATTACAATTTTAATTCTCCAGTGATGCACCTTTTTGTGGCTGATATATCCTACATGTGATAAAATCCTACAACAGTTAGTATGGGATGTTAAATATATAACTTTATACAAATATACATTTGATCAATTTTTTTGAAGTTCCATGGGCTGAGTACAAAAATAAATAAATAAATAAAAGCAATTTAGGAGAAAGCAAGAGAAAAAAAGGAATAGGAAGACCCAGATGCAAAGATAAAATGACAGTTGAACAAATATTTTGATAAATTCTGCATTTCTGCCTCCAAGCAGGTCTTGATCAGATGGGCTGAAAGTATAATATTAAAAATAATGATATAAAGACATCTAAAACGGATTCAAAATCAGGTTGGTGATTTGGAGTTTTTCATTCAAGTGTGCAGTCAAATCAGACCTTTTGCAAAACCCATCTGACCTTTCTTTAGAAGTCGCCTGTGAAGGAAAAATAAGAAAGTTAGAGAGAAAAGGGCATCAGAAAAAGAAAAAAAAAACAGAGTAAAAAAATATCAGAAGAAAAGAAACTTGGTGGCCCCACAACTATTTTGTACAGGCTTGGTTCATTACCTGCTTCAGTGCTTTCCAGGAACTGATATGTGCACCTCAAAAGGTTCTTCCCAAAGACGGAGATCCTTTAACTCAAACAATATTGCTCACTTCTGTTTTATAGCAACTTTTTCAGGACCAAATCATGAAAATAAGGTAGGAATGGAAGTGCAAATGTGAATGACTCTCATATTAAAACTTCCCCAGCTCCAAGATCCAAATGTAAAAGGCTGGAATGGAATAACCTCATTCCCTCCAAAAGGCTTTCTGATAGTTGGGAAGGGAAGTGGCCTTCCCTGAGCCAAAACATGCTGCCAATCCTTGTATGGTGTAAAACAGAATTGAACAATTTGTGGCCATCCAGCTGTTTTTGGACTGTAATTTGCCTGCCTCCTCGCCATTGGCTGTGCTGGCTGATGGAAATAAGAGCTAGAGCTTAACAATATTTTTCATCTTTGACGTACATAAAATATATGGTTGGCATATAAGGGCCATTTGCCAAAATTGATTCAGTTATGCTTCTTCAACAATCTTTCTCTTGTGAGGGGAAGTTTGGTAATTAAAAGATTGCACTGTTGAGTAACTTCAGTTTCTAGCACACAGCTAATACTAAAAAAAAAATGATCAGGTGAGAGCAAGGAAGAGCACACTGGGTGTTGTGTTATTGTATATGGCATCATACTGGACTCTTAGGCTACTTCTGGACTTTTATTTCATATGTACAGTAGCTTGCTGCAGTTCCACTGGCAAAGGGCACCTTTCAGTCCACATATATAAATTTGTTATGTTAAATACATTACTGGAGAGAGATTAAAAGGAGAGCAGGTTGGCAATATTAGTACTGTATATCTTGAAAATAAGTCTGCATTCTAACAGGGCATTATTCTGTAAACAAATGATTATAATTTTGAAAGATTAACTTTACCTCCCCTTCCCAATAAAGCAAGCTATAAATTCCTTAAAATAAGATACTGCGGCACGAGAATATGATGTGGATATGTCTGTTTGTCTGTGTGTCTATTATCTTTTTAGCCAGAAGTCTTAATTGTAAAGTAGCCATAGTGTATTTTTAATCACTGTGTTGCATACTAGGAGGGTCTTCCCCAGAGGTGGGTTCCTCCCGGTTCGAATGGGTTCACCTGAACCGGTAGCAACCCGCTGGTGATGTCACGGAGCCGGTTAGGTCAGTGCCAGTCCGTGGACGCCGCCATCTTTTTTTGGGAATTTTTTTATTTGTTTTTATTTTTTTCTTGGGGGTGGGGTTGGGTGGGTGCCGGTCCGTGGGCGCCGCGTGCTTTTTTTGGGAATTTTTTTTTTTGGATTTTTTTTTTAAATTTTTTTATTTATTTTTTCTTCTGCGCATGCACAGAAGCCGAGTTTCCGGCACTGCACATGCGTCACCATCTTGTTTTTGGCTTTTTTGGGGGGGGGAATTTTTTTGGATTTTTCGGCACTGCGCATGCGCACGCGTGCCCACAAGGCGCGACCACGCGGCACAGGAGGAAGCGAACCGGCAGCAAGGTAAGTTAGAACCCACCCCTGGTCTTCTCATTAAATGGAAGAGTGATATGCAAATCACCCTTCTCCAACCTGGTGCCCTGTAGGTGGGTTGGAATCCTTCTGGAATGCTTATCCACCATAGCCAATAGTAGCGTTTGCAGGAAATTATATTAATTGTAGTCCCCACACATCTGGAAGGCACTAGATCGGAGAAGCTTATCTTTTAAAATATTAGTTAATAAAAATGTGAAATAAAAATACGTTTCTGAAGCATCCTCAGCAGAGATCCCTATGGGTATTATTATAGATGCATGCTTCTGTGAATTCAAGCTATTAGAGCTGAATCTGAAGCAGTCAGTTTTCAACACATTTGCTCACTCAATTTGTTGTATGCATAAATTACTTGCAAATGGCCTCTGTCTTGTATCTATAAACTCCTGTCATCTGAGATGCAGATTGGAGATGGTAATGATTTTTTTTTCTCCTTACAGGCTGGCATTAGGTTTGCCCAAAGTAGCACAGCTTTGCCATTTTGGGAGTAGGGAGCCCCCTCTGCTGCTAGTTAAGAGTAAATGCTATTATTTGTTATATTTCCCTTCCACTCTTTCAATAGGATTGGTAATCGTAGAGTTGGAAGGACACGATATTCAGATTGTGAAGCCTACACTTCAGGTTTCTGTGAAGTGGGAATAACCAGGGCGGGGGAAGAGGCTTGTGGCTTGTTTGCCATAGTTGTCCATTCAGTATCTGAATACAGATTAGAAAAGGTTGTGCTACAGCCTATAAGATGGGTGGTTGGTATTTGCTCTTGCTTACTGTAATGCAATGATTCCACCATACTTGCTCCTTCAGATTCCAAAGCTTATGGCAGATGAGCATGTATTGCAAAATAAAGTCCTTTACTTGAAGGACTGATTTAAAGTGAATTCCTCGTTTTTACGTAATTTGTGGATAGGAATAGATCGTTTTATCAGGTTTTGATGGAAGCAAGTATGCTTCAATTAACAGCACGGTGCAGATGTGTTGTCAGTTTATTATTTGTTCTGTTTGCTTACTAACACCATCAACCAAGTACTCATCTTGGCAGCTAAAAATCAGGCGAGCAGCATTTATTAACCTATTTTCCACCTTTTGAAGGATAACCCAATCAAAGTGACTAATAAAAGGCAACACCTTCTGGGAGGAAGGAGGCTTCGTGGTATCTGAGGCAGAATATCCAGATTTTGTCAGTTTTGTTCCATATAGTATCAATCTTGTGAACTCTCAAGCTTCCTCTTTCTGATATGTATTCAAGATGGACAGTGATTATATCTATCTATCTATCTATCTATCTATCTATCTATCTATCTATCTATCTATCTATCTATCTATCTATCTATCTATCTATCTATCTATCTATCTATCTATCTATCTATCTATCTATCTATCTATCCATCCATCCATCCATCCATCCATCCATCCATCCATCCATCCATCCATCCATCCTTTAATGCTGTTGTTGTTATTTGCGAAGTTGTATCTGACCCATCGTGACCCCATGGACAATGTTCCAATGTTCCTTCCTGTCCTCTACCATCCCCCGGAATCCATTTAAGCTCACGCCGACTGCTTCAGTGACTCCATCCAGCCACCTCATTCTCTGTCGGCCCCTTCTTCTTTTGTCCTCAATCGTTCCCAGCATTAGGCTCTTCTCCAGTGAATCCTTGCTTCTCATTAGGTGGCCAGAGTATTTGAGTTTCACCTTCAGGATCTGGCCTTCTAAAGAGCAGTCAGGGTTGATCTCCCCTCAGCCTTTATTATGGTCCAACTTTCACAGCCATACATTGCAACTGGGAAAACCATAGCCTTGACTATATGCACTTTTGTTGGCAGCGTTGTTGGCATCCCATAATAGCTAATAATAATAATAATTAGCATGGCATTTAAAATACAAGTTCTTGGGCCTATCTTCACTTTAAATGAGGCTGGTTAATCATTTGCCATCCACTGAATCATTGAAAAGCAAACAAATATAGGATACAATACTAATACAATCATTCAAATTTAATGGTTAATTGCTCCTCAGAAAAAGAAGATAGTTATAATACATTAGAGCCATTCCAGGAATCTTGATGGTAATAATTTAATGATGGGGAAAGCCTTCTTATTCTCCATTATTATTAATGTATATACTGTAGTGCTTTTAGGGAGCAAAGTGCATTTTAGTAAAATTCTTCAGAGCAAGAGTGAAAGAAGCAGCTGCAGCTTCATTTGTGGGAACCGTTACAATAAAAACACCAAAGAAACAAGTCTGGCCTTTTTGGTTGCAGAGCCTGTAGCTGTTGTAATATCGTTCAATCTGATTTATAATCCAGCCCTTGAATTATAACACCCTTGTAAGTAATTCATGAACTCATTTCATGCATTTAGGTTGGAGGCAGAAAACCAGTGAATTATTAAAGCCATGGAATAATTGACACTTGAGTCTAAGTATCCTAAACTCAATATTACAATATTTATATTTACTGATTTTGGAAACACATATGAAGCAATAAACCTGTTTTATCAGCTGCTTGCTTAGAAGCCTCTTGATAAACATTGTTGTATACAAAGGCAGATGATTTTCAATGTTTTGGCCATTTCAAAGGAGCCGTTGAAGTACTGTTTGATTAATGGGCAAGAACAACAACCAAAAAAAAAAAAAAAGATTGTACAGTAAAGGAGATATTGGAAGAAGAGAGATTGGTTTGAATGTTGTTTTAATATTTTAGCATTTTTACAATACAGGTAGTTCTTGGTTCACAATCGTTCATTTAGTGATGGTTGAAAGTTACAATGGCACTGAAAAAAGTGACTTACAACCATTTTTCACACTTACAACCATTGCAGCATCCCCATGAACAAAATTGAGATGCTTGGCAACTGACTCATATTTATAACGGTTGCAGTGTCCTGCAGTTATGTGATCATCTTTTGCAACCTTCTGACAAGCAAAGCCAATGGGGAAGCCAGATTCACTTAACAACTGTGGCAAGAAAGGTTGTACAATGGGGCAAAACTCACTTAACAAATGTCTCACTTAGCAACATAATTTTTGGGCTCAATTGTGGTCGTAAGTTGAGGATTACCCATACAATCAGAAGGGAGGTTTCTTTACCCATTTACTGCTCGATCTAACTTTTCACTATTTATGTATAACTAGCAATTTTCCATTCCATTTTCACTATCAAAGACAACTACCTTTACCACTAAATTAAAATATGGTTTGCTAGCTTGTGGTTTAACACTTTGTGCAATGGTAGTTAATGATTTGATTGAAACAAAAAGTAAGTGATAAATCATGAAATAGTAGAATGAAGAAGATCTCTTGCCAATAAAAGGAAAAGTGCCAATTTTTTTTAATGTCACTTTCTCACCAAAAAAAGAGAAGTGATTGTAAAATACATAGGGTATTTTCATGTGGAGATACCCACTGGCTTTAAAATTAATTTCTAAATTGGTTTCCAAAACTGGTAACAGGTATCAGTTTAGTATTCACAAGGAGATTCAAAGTAGAATAAAATCTAAACTGGTTATTCTCTCTACATGGTCCGTCCAAGCAGCTTAATATTTTTTTTCATTTTTTTTTGCATTTGGTCTGCATTCATTCTTGACTCCAACTCTTCTTGTTTTATAACACATGTCTTAAGTACTCATTAAAATTACTTTTATGTTTATTATGAAGTAACCAATTTTCTATTTCATATAACAACATTTTTGGGGAAATTTTATAGCATTTTCAATGAAAATAATCTAGGGGAAAAGATATTCATTCAGTTGACATGAATGGAAAATTGATAACAAGATGAGGAAATACAGAAAGATGTGGGCCATTTAGACTCCCAGAAATGAAGGAGAAATATGACACCTTTATTATTTTTACAAATAATTCAAGACGGCGAACACATCCAGCACATATAATATTGGCATGAAAATGGTATTTTTGTTTCAGATGTATGGATTAAACCTAAGTCTGTCTATGCATGCTCATAGCACAGTAATGACTATAAAACTAGAACCACGACTGCTTGAATTGTTTGCAGAAAAAAGATTGAGAGACTAAGTGAAGGAAACAAAAGGGATGAGAAGTTTGGGTGTGGCCAAGTTTTGGTAGCTTAAAGATTTTGGGGGGGAAAATCATCACAGAAAAAAAGGAAAGAAACTTGAATAAAAGAACTATTGCATTAAAAGCAAAGGAGTCTTTTATGAAAGAGTATAAAATTGACCCATCTATCAACAGAATGAATTAAAGTAGATATAGGGAAAGAAGATTGATTTTTCAAACTCATACTAGAGAAGCAAGTCAGCGATACAGTGTATTTCCTACTCTGAGCTAAATGATGAATTGGATCATGTTATATCACTGAGTTAACACCATCTTTCTCACTTTCAGTCCAAACTGCTTGCTTCCTCACTCTCAGCAATTTCATATAAAACTTTTGTCTGATGGGAATAATGCAAAATAGCAGTTTTTTTTAAAAATAACACATTAGTGTGCTTCATTGAACAGTTTTGCTTAATTACCCTGAAACATATATTCTAGGCTAACTAATATCCAGTTACTACAAAAAAAATCCTATATCAAATACGTTTGGGGGGAAAATATTGTTCAAATAAGCTAAACCTTCAGGGCTTATTGAAGATAAGAGTGGGCAATTTTGGGCTAGGAATTGTGCTTCTCTATTTCTTTTAGACAAGGTATGATAGTTCCAAAAATCTGATTGAAAATTTTTAGGTCAAAACCAATGTAAATGACCATTAAAGCTTTTGAACAATGCTTTGCTTTCAAAGTTTGATAGTTGGGAAAGTTTGACAAAAATCAACATTTTCTATGGCCATAAATAGGCATTCTTAAGAGCTGCCTGTTCCCAGAGTTTATGGGTGCTCTGACAGTGATTAACAGTATCAATAAAACAATTTTATTGGTGTTTGTATGGTTGGGGGGAGAGTTGAAAATACAGGCTGGAACATCACTATTCCTAAAACCTTGAAATAAATTGAAAGGTATCTGTGTTGCTCTGTTCGTTTGTTTCTTCTTCTATTATTGCTGGTGGAAGGGAGGTTATTATGTTATCTCTTGAGTTAGTACCGTTTCTTGTTCCTCTATGGACATGACTATGGGGGGAATAATATTCTAGATTTTTAGCAACGTGTACCACCTGAACTATATCACCAATAAGGCAGCTACAGTAATAAAATGTTCTACTGACATTCTAAAAATACTTTCACTGATTAATTTTATCTTCATCCATGGAGGATAAGATCTGCAGAATCTAGTGCCTGCAGGAATATCCTCCTAGAGATTACTGAAATTTTATTTTAACAATAACATTCTAAGTGATTTAGCACTTAATCTAATGAGTACTATAACTTAATTCTGTTGTGTTTAAGTAAAAGTAAATACTTCATTGATCTAAGCTTGATCCCTGGTGATTCCTTGAACACTGCCGTGTGGTTTTCCTTAAAACTTTACAGAAGCCAATTGGTGTCGTGGTTAAGGTAAGAAAACCAGGAGACTCTGAATGAAAGTCAGCTGGGTGACTTTGGGCAGTCCTTCTCTTTCAGCCCAACCCACCTCACAAGGTTGTTGTCGTTGTAGGGAAAATAGGAGGCATGAGCATTAGATATGTTCATTACCTTGGGTTACATATATAAAAGCAGGATAAAAACCTAATAATAATGTACACCTTTTTATGCTTTCTGTATTATGTGTAATTTTTTATCCACTATGATAACTAAGATATCTTACTTTGGCAGAAAGGTAAGATAAAAATGAATACATGAATTCACAAATAACAATACACTTCATGCAAGTCATTCTAATTTAGTGCTGTGAGTTGAATGTATTTTATCACTGGTTTCATAGTGTAGGTTTTTGAATTGGTCTTCGGGCCTTGGCTAAGGAATATAGTGGAGTTATATAAACTTAGAGAACAGTATCTTTAGTTCAATATGCTTCCTTTTTATCCATCCCTCTCTCGGTTACCCAAAACTTTCATAGTTCCTGTTCCAAAAATCGAGGACCATATACGTAGTCCTCAAATGTTGTTGAAAAATACCTCCCAGCTTCAGTGTGATTGAACATGCTGGCTGTGGACTCAGCAACAGTTGGTGCAACATCAGTTCACTTTAATTCAGTTTTCACCATCCTGGGTGTTGTCCATATATATAAAGTTTGGGTCTCCAAATTCTCTTGCTAGCAGTGCAGGTCTTGAGTAACTTCTGGGATTCAAGATAATATAATCTAATGTTTGAAGAACAAGACATACTCCAAATAATTTATTTTACTTCAAATGTTTTTAGAATGTCTATATGTTCCTGTTTCTCATAATAAGTGAGTTTACATGTGTGTGCATCATATTCCTCATAAATAATACCATTGCTTGAAACAGATTAAAGTTATTTTCCTCCTAAATGACCACTAGAGGGAAACCTTGAATTACATGAGGCTTGTAAAACTGTGTTTACTTTTTGGTTAGCACTGCAACATGATTTGTTCACTTAAGACTTCAGCTATTCACTTAATGTGAATCCACCCTAACTTTTGAACTTCTTTTGACTCTACCTTCTGTAAAATGCCATATGACTGTTTAATAGGGCACTATCAGAGTTGTGTGGTCACAATAATTTAATGCAGTTTTGTATCCAATGTTGTAGAGCCCAGGGTCTTTATTAGAAAATCTGGTTAAGAGTAGGCTTCTCTTTGAAGCAGTGGTGGGTTTCTACCGGTTCGCCCCGGTTCAGGCATACCAGTAGCGGCAGCGGCGGGAGGCTCCGCCCACCCACCCAGACATCATCACGGATGCTCTGCGCATGCGCAGAAGCGGCGCGCGTACATCTCCGAACCGGTAGCAAAGGTAAGTAAAACCCATTACTGCTTTGAAGTCATCTATTTTTGAAAGCTATTACATTCAACTCCAGTTTAAAGATAAAGACCATCAGAAAGTGTGCCCTTGAAGCTACTCTTCAGCAGCCCACTAATGTAGGAAGGTTACTCTGTCACAATCTTGACCCACCATGGTGAGATGTATTTTAGTTAAATTATTTCTCTGCATGATATGTATAAATTAGCACATATGCACTTTATGCAGACTTGTGGCTACCATCTTAATGGTGCATTTGCTTATTTTTTTCAAATGGCCACTTTAATGTGATTCCAAGCAGAGAGGCTTCCTAAGAAATGGTACACCAGGTATAACATGGTTGGAGACGTGACAATTGCAGCTGCTAACCTTGTTTTATCCTCTCTCTTGTCATTATCACCCCTTATCTTAACTGCTGACTCACCCAATTTGCTGCAATAGTTACGGCATAGCAGATAGGAATATTACCTGCTGTGACAGGTATGTCTGGTTGCTGTATCTGAATTTCAAGGACCATGCATCTGAATCCTCCACATGACAACCTAACATTAGAAGCCCCGGGGGGTGGGTGGGATGTACAGTCTGAGATATAACTAAAGGTTCAGATTGAAATGAAAGCGTGGGGAACTGGCTACATTTAGCATTGAAAGGTCTGAGAATGATCTGGTGACATCCTTCAAGTGCCTAAGAAGATGCCTCACTCAAGACAGGAGATTATGGCCTGTCTTCTATCATTGCTGAGTTCAGGGCATGGAATTGATAGGCTGAAAAAAAAGTCTGTTGTATTGTTTGGAACAACTTCCACAATGGAAAAAGCAGTTTCACTGTGGAGCCAATTACCAAGGAAATGGTGAACTCTCCTTTGCTGGATGTGTTCAAGCAGAAACTTGATAAACAGCTCTCAGGGATGCTTTAATTTGGATTCTGGTTTGAGCCAAAGGGTAGATCTGATGCTCCTGTCCAATTGTAAAATTCTATGGCAATCACATTCTCTCCCCTCAATAAATCAACTAGTTGTGGGAGACACCCATACTGTAATCAAGTATTTCCACGTTTTCTACTCTTATCAGTAAAATGAGGCTCCCCTCCCTCCCACATATACAAACCAAATTCACAGATGGCTGTTAAGGGGAAACACCACAATGAAATTAGTAAGATCAATACAAATAGTTACACCAATAAAGCAATTAAACCAATAGAGTGATGTTAAAAGACCTGTGCAAACAACATGGTCCATATCTGACATTTGAAAGGAAATTCAAACCTAGGTCATCCAAAGTGGGGGTGCTATAACCAGAGAATCTGCATTTCCAATAATCCCCAGCTAAATTTCCAACAGTAAATGTAGGAAAGGCTGAGCGAGCCAAGAAATTTCATTACCTATAAGAGACATTTTATTTTTTTATTAATAACAACTGCTGATATCAGTTGGAAATATATCAGCACAAACACAAACTTAGCTAAATCTAAATATGAATCAGCAACATCATCCACCAACAAAATCGGAAACAAAGTTCTGCTGAATCAAAAAAGTAATTAACATTAAACAGTAAAACTTTCTATACCATAACTTTCCAATTTATTTTACAGTACATATCCTGTCTGGTTTGGTTTCATCCAACATATTATTCTAGTGTTCTCAGGGAGTCAAATTTCAAGTTAAATATAACTTTCTTTGCCTTTTTTTCTTTTTATGGTAGAGGAAAAACAAACTTTTTTCTCCACAAGTTTCCATTCAATATTATGGAAGAGCATTTGCTTATCTTCGAAGGTGGTGAACTTTTGATGAAATTCTCGTAAGAGTGAAGGGCACTTATTTATTTATAAATTGATCAAGGGGTATATATGTGAATCGAATCTTTTGTCTTTCCTTTTACAATTATCTTTTCAGTGAGCTGCTTGAATAAAACCTCACAAAAGCATTGTTTTTTCAGATTAACAGAGCAGGAAGGAACCTTGCAGGTCATCTAGTCCAACCCCCTGCCCAAGCATGAGACCCTACATCTGCCTCTACCTAGGATCGAACTCACAACCTCCTGATTATGAGGCAAGAGCTCCACCTCTAGGCCACAGCAACATCACAATAGAATTCCCTCTATTGGAATTTTTAAGTGTGAAGTATAACAGGAAAATCATCAAAAAAAAAAAAAAAATTCCAACAAGAGAGTAAGCTCAAAGTCTGTATTAAGAGAAAACTGTATGAAATGTTCAGGCAGCCTGAGGCTAAAGGTAGAAGAATCTTCATTCTGAAAGGAAGAGAATTCATGGCATGTGCTCCATGCTGTCTGTGTTTTGACATGCTTCACCTTGCTTGTCCAGTCACTGCCGGTACATAGTCTTCAGGCTCCTGATCATGTCTTTGCTAACTTTAAGAAGTTCACTGAGGTTTATGCATTTCACCCTCCCATGTTTTCATGAGAGCTTTTTTCCTCAACTTTTATGTGCATTCCCAGGGAATACTTATTAGGCTACTTTGAAGAATAGGATATTGCACTAAGCAGATCTTGGGTCTGATTCACCATTTCTTACTTTCTATACCGCTGTAGTTTATTTTGGTCACCATCCCTTCCTTCAAGTTGTGACTTTCTCATAGAGTTTTACAGAGATCATGTGAGGTGGGATTTACCAATTGTTGCATGAAGAAAACCTTGAGGAAGGCACAGAGCTTTTGACTTGTCTCCTTGTGACAGGAAAATGCATTATGTTGATGATGCATTTGAAGTGTTTTTGATGACCATGTGTTCAGCCATGAGAAATTTATTGTTTATTTGGTTTGGAGCAAACAATAAAGTGAGTTTTCTTCCTTTGAAATACAATTATTTATCCAACACAAGGAGTGAGGTAAGTGACTATCTACTCCCAGTCTTAAATCTCAAGTAGCTGAGATCATTAATGTCCTTTTCCACAATATTTCAGGAGTCCACTTTCTTATTATGAGATCCAACATGTCCAGTTAATTGAGTTAACAACTTTTTGTTTGGAATTGTCATGTCTTAATTTATTACTAATGGCACTACATCCTGTTTCTGAATAAACCAGTTACTCAGAAGTCATGAACTTTTCTACTAAAGGAAACAACATTGAAAAGGCGAAAAGGGTAGGGCCTCTGGATCTCAGTGGAAAAGCTGTTCTATAGGGCAGGGCTGCTATGGGTAAGGCATGCTACCAAGGTCCCACCCAAAGTCATTGTTTAATAGAAGGACTTGGAGTGTATGGACAGATACTCTCAGGGAGATAAAAGCTACATTGTGCTAATGTTAAGTTCATTCTCGAAGAATAGTTCCTTGTGTAGCCTAAAATGATACCATCTATACATAAGAAAAGATATCAGAAATTTGAAGGAGTAGGAAAAGTAACAGAAAGATGAAAGATGAAGGCTCTTGAATCACCTATAGATTCTCTTAGAACCCACTGGTTCAATACGTTTTTGTAGGAGTACATAGTTAAAGGAAGGGAAACCTGTCTTTTCCACACTATACTTCCAGTAGTTTCCATAAACAGAGACTATTCTAAAGTTGGAACTAGGGTGCAAAAGAATTGTTCAAAGCCATATAGTGAGGAAGATTCACAGACAGAGTTTTTTTTTCCTCCTCACCACTTCTTTTCACATAAAAAATAGAACCTGTACCTCATCCCTATTTCAGGAATCCACTGCTCACATGTCTTACTAGCCTTCAGTCTTTTGCAATCAGACAGCAATGTTATTCATTAGTGTTTCTACTCTTTCTCTTGTTTTAGTTAAGAACTCAGATTGGGGAACCTGTTTTTTTCTGCAAATAATGTACTTTGGACTTGTCATCTAGAAATTAGCTGATGCATATTTATGACCCATAAATGCCAAATATGCATATGACACACTGAGGTCTTTTATCTGGAAAAGAAAAGGGAAGCCAGGGCTGTCTGAGAGAAATGGAACCTTCATGCTAATACTCTTTCCAAGCAGTGGCGGTGAAATGTCAAATCTAAAAATAGTATTGTCTATCAACATGACCGATAAATACCGGAATATGCAACTCCAGCTAAATTGGTGAATCGTTATATTCTTTTAATTGAAGAGCTAGCATATGGTAATCCTGCCTGACCCTAATTGCTGTCTTCCAGAAGTGTTGGATGACAACTTCCATCATTTTGAGCCATCAACCTGTTGCCCAGCTAGCTGAGAATGCTGATGGCTGTAGCAAAACACCCCAGCAAAGCACCAGCTGAAGACAGGTGTCAAACAAATCTGACAGTCACTGCCATGATCTCAATAAAAGGGTTTATGGGGGGGACCCTCAGTGATATGTATACAGAGTTGTTACCAGAATGATTATCACTTTGGGCATTTCAAAGTATATAAATGCTAGTATGATATTAAGCATGGATTTGATCAGGGGTGGGTTCTTCATTTCTTCGCTGCCGGTTCACTCAGTGATGCGACGCACAGGTGCGCGCGTGCTTCACGCATGCACAGTGCTTAAAAAAAAGCTGCGCATGCACAGAAGCAAAAACCAAGATGGCAGCGCCTATGACGCCGCCGAAAGAACCAGTTCGGGGGCATGGCAGGCCTGGGTTGCTGCCGGTTCTAGCGACCCAGGCCACCAAGTTACTACCAGTTCTATAGAACCAGGAGGAACCCATCTCTGGATTTGATTTGACAATTACATGCTAAAAAGAATTCTTCTGTTACTTCATCATGCATACATCTTTCTTTTAGCTTTACAGGAGCTATCTATGATGCTAGTATTTAGTAAGCTACTTTGACACTAAATATACTATCTGGCTATAGTACTTTGCAGTAGTTATCAGTTGGATAATTGACTGATTTCCACGTAATCCAGTCCTGGGAACCTAAAACACAGTAAAAAAAATTATACAAATATGAACATGCTAATTGGAATGTTATGTCCTAAACTTTGGAGTACCTTTAGGATAGAGCATTATTGCTTAATTTAAAAAAATAAAATCAGATATAGATACAAATTTGGATCTTTGCAGTCTTGGACCATAAGTTGCTTACACCTATTCTAAATCATGTAGCTTTTATTTCTCATCCATACATTATGGATTAGATTTTAATTGTTTTCATGTTGTTGTTTTTAAAAAAACTTTGTTCCAATTTTGATATGATTAAAAGTGAACTATAGGATATATTGCAGCTGAATTATTGTTGTATGTGTTTCTGATTGGTGTTTGTGCATTAAATGAGTCATTTCTACCTATTTTATGATTGCTGGAGTGATTCACTGTATCAGTATTTTGAAAGCCCGGAAAAGAAAGTAGCAGAAAGGTCATTCACTTACCTTTGAATTCTAGATGCTGAGAACTGATTCCTGCTTTATGTTGTGATATTAGTGCCCCAAACAGCAGCAGTATAAGATCAGCAGCTGAAGAACTTTTTGGTGATCAAGTAGATGGCAATGAACAGATTGAAATCAGAATTCTTTGTTTCAGTGTATTTCCAAGTGAAAATTTTACTTGATTTATTAAGTTCACACATTCTGGGTTTATGTGAGAGAGATCATGTTTCTCTCAGACAAATGGTTTTGCATATGTTGCATATTATCTATAATTGATTACTGTGCTCCCAGAATAATTAGTAATACTTTCTGTGCATGCATATGCACACCCATGAAATTTTCATTTGTTTTTGTTTAGAGTGGTCTACTAACTATATCTCACCAAAGTATGTTGCACAAGTTTTTATGTTTGCAATTAATCTGTTTGATCCATGTATAGATTTTGTGACTGGATTTGAAAATTAAAACTGCATCCAAATGAATAATGGAAATTACTCTCTGTGGAGTCTATGGAGGGAGATGCAAGAATAAGTCAATATGCACATGTATCCAAGAACATTTGTTATGACAAATTGATGTTGGCTTATAATGCAGTCAGACTTAGGCACATGAGCTGCAGTCAGACCTGCATATGGATCATGTGGCTCAGCTAAAGTTCAGGACTATAAGCTGATGAACAAAATAGTCATGTCAGTATGCTTTAATGTCTTGAAAGTTTGTACAGAAGACAATTAAAGCCTGAATTTAGAAGTATGAAAAATCTTGTATTTACATGAAAACTCAGTCTAGTTTTAAGAGTTTATATTCCCAATCTGTTGCTAGTCCCAGTAAAATAATAATTTCCATTGATTGATGTATTTTTACACATTTAAAAGTCACATTTTTCATTGATGGTACTATTAGAACTAGATGAAAGTCCTTCCAAATTTATCAGTAAGTACCGGTACAGCTTATTAAAGAATAAAATCGTTTTGTCCAGTCTTTCTGTTGTGTAGTGATGTCTAGTCATGTTTGGTGAAGTGGTTAAGCATCAGGCTAGAAATAGGGAGACCATGACTTCTAATCCCATCTTAGGGGAAGTGAAGTCATCAGGGTGCCTTGGGCCAGTCATTCTCTCTCAGCCCTAGGAAATAGACGATGGCAAACCGCTTCTAAAATCTTGCCAAGAAAACTATGAAGACTAGTCCATATAGTTGCTAGGATTTAAAACTAACTTGATGGCACACAAAAAATCATGTCTATCATTGTATTGTTTCCATAAATTATTCTGCCATTTCTCAACAATTGGATATGCAAATTCTCCATAGTGGGTGGAGCCATCATTCAGGATGGGTTGACCTCTGCCCATCAGCCAATGAGGACCGAGTCTGTTTTTTCCTTAAGCCGGGATACTTCTTGTGCCCTCCCAGCTTAGACTCGGTCCTCAGCGAGGACGATCGTGGCAAGTTTAGCTCCCATCCTGAATTTGGTTTTTTCTCTTGGATAGACTGATCTACTGCCTTTTCAAGGTCTACGGTTTGTGAGTCTTGCTTCTTCGTTATCGGGAGGTTCAGATCTGCGTCTCCCTTGGCTGTGGGGGCTTCGGCTCCAGCTGGCCTTCGGGCCTGGAGTCAGGACATTGCGATTGGTTATGCGTGGGGGGGTATCTCTACCCTTCCTCCCACCCCACGATTGGAACTAGGATTTCCACCAGTGCCTGTCCAGATTTGATCACAGGCTCCGCGGCGCTTCGGCACAGAGCTGGGCAATAGAGCGGTCATCCTCTCTCTCAAGCCACTCTCCTTCCGGCCAAAATACTTTTTGCGCCTCAGCCGCGGCTTGCGCTTTGGAATCCCACCCCCCCCCCTTCATCAGGTCTCCTCAACTGTCAGCGCGGATCAGCTGTTTGGCGCTGATCCGCTTCAACCGGCTCCCAGCTATCGGCCCTCAGAGCGTGCTCGGGTCGGCACGTTATCTTGGAGGATTAGGAGGCCTG
>QLTV01000211.1:2374589-2388296 GCA_003457575.1 Thermophis baileyi
TGTCGCGGAGGCGGCCAGCCAGGGGGAGTTGTTGGAAGATGTGGAGGGGGCTGTGCTGGAACTCTCGGAGGATGAGTCCCTGGAGCCCGACCAGCCGGTATCATCTGGCCTCTTCCCCCCGGCCTTATTCAAATCCCTGCTACATAAGGCACGGGCGACGGCCGGGCTGGATGACCCGACCCTGGACGGTTCGGCGTCCCAGGGACCCAGTCCAGGTCCCCTCTTTTCTGAAGTCAAGCCAGAGACTGCCTACGTTCCCACCCCACAGCTATTCTTGGATACTGTTATCAGGCAGTGGGCTAGTCCAGCTTCCGGTCCTTCTCCTTCTTCTATGGAGAAGAGATTCTTCAATGTGGCTCCCAAGCTGTCAACTGTCCTTGCCCCCCCGGCTGTCGACCCCCCCGTCCTGGGCCTCTACACTCCAACGGCCCTCCCTGGCGACTCTGAGGAGTTGCTCAAGCCAGAGGATAAACGACTTGAACAGGCCCTCATCCGGTGTCACCAGGCGGCTGCCTGGGCGATCAAGGCCTCCTCTACTTCCTCCTTTTTTGCCAGGACCTCGCTCCTGTGGTTGCGTCAAGTCCAGGAGCACTTACCGGCTTCTGATCTCAGGGCGCAGCAGGACTTGAACAAGTTGTTTGCAGCTTCCCAGTTTATGGCGGATGCCACCCTGCACGCCTCACGTTTTGCGGCCAAAGCGATGGCGGCGTCAGTGGTGGCAAGAAGGATGCACTGGCTTAGACAGTGGCCTGCAGATACCCAACATAAGTGGAGACTGGCGTCGGGCCCTGTCCGTGGGTCTCAGCTGTTTGGGGAGTTGTTGGAGCCGTTACTGGTGGAATCCCGAGATCGGAAAAAGATCCTCCCTTCGCTGTCACGTAGGGGTAACTTCCGGCAGGCCCCCTTTTACCAACGCCCCTTTCGAGCGGGGGACCAGGGTTCCTTCCTCCCCTGGGCCCCTGGTCCCTTCGGATCCAGACAGCGTACGCCTCTGGATAGACCCTCCCGGGGTGGTCAGGCCAGGCGCTCCTTCCGGGGTGGTACCGGGTCCCGCCCCTTCAGACGGGCCAGGTGGTGAAGGGTTTCCCTGCCCGGTAGGGGGCCGTCTTTCCCTCTTTTCAGGGGCTTGGCACCGGACAACCCAGGATTCCTGGGTCAGGCGGACCATTAAACATGGCCTTTTGCTGGAGTTCCTCTCTGTTCCCCCGAATTTCTTTGTCCGCTGCCCGGTGTCCAATTTACCATCCAAACAGGCACTTATGGATGCTGCAGTCCATCACCTGCTGGAAATTAGGGCCATCCAGCAGGTACCTCAAGAGCAGCGGAGGAGGGGCTTCTACTCCATTTTGTTCGTTGTGCCCAAGTCTTCGGGGTGTTGGAGAGCGATCCTTGATCTAAAACGTTTGAACAGATATGTCTCATATCGTAAATTTAAGATGCACTCCCTCTCTTCCATCCTGGCCGGCCTCCGTAAAGGGGATTTTATGGCTTCCCTGGATCTCACTGAGGCCTACCTGCACATGCCCATCCACCGGCAGCATCGCCATTTCCTCCGATTTGCCTATGCATGTAGGCATTTTCAGTATCTGGTGCTCTCGGTACAGCGTGAGCGCAGGGCGTCCTTGGCACTCCTGTCTTCTCTCCTGGGGAAAATGATATCTTGTTTTTCCATTACGCCTTGGGCGAGACTACACTCCAGGGAACTCCAATGGTTCCTTTTACCCTTACAGAAAGCGGGTCAAGGAACGTCCCAGCGCCGGGTTCTGGTCCCTCCAGTAGTACTTCGCTCCCTCCTCTGGTGGAGGTCGCCGGCCCTGTCAAGAGGATCCCTCTTCGTCGAACCACATCGGATCGTCGTTACAACAGATGCCAGCCTCTTGGGCTGGGGGGCTCACACGCTGGATCAGATCGCCCAGGGGCGCTGGGGAGCGGTGGAGATCTCCCGATCCATAAATTGGTTAGAACTTCGGGCGGTGTCTCTGGCGCTTCGTCACTTCCGCCACCTGGTGGCCGGTCGCCACGTCCTCCTCCTGACGGACAACACTACGACAAAAGCGCACGTGAACAGGCAGGGTGGCACACGCTCCCGGTCCTTGATGAGGGAGGCCCTCCGCCTGGGTCTGTGGGCAGAACGTCACCTTCTGTCCCTGGTAGCAGATCACATTTCGGGGGTCAACAACGTACAGGCGGATTGGCTCAGCCGCTCAGTCGTGGACCAGGCGGAGTGGCGGCTACATCCGGCCCTCTTCGTCCAGATATCACGAAGGTTCGGGTCCCCGTTGGTGGACCTTTTTGCGACCCCGGAAAACGCACAACTCCGTCGATTCTTCTCCCGATTTCAGACCCAGGGGGCAGAGGGCGTGAACGCTCTACGGAGCCCTTGGCCCTCCGGCCTCCTTTATGCTTTTCCCCCACTTCCGATCCTGCCCCTGGTGGTACGAAAGTTGTTGGAGGAACGGGCGGAACTCATCCTCGTGGCGCCCTACTGGCCCCGCAGGGCCTGGTTTGCGGACCTCAGGGCGCTGTCGGTGTTTCCCCCGTGGAAATTGCCTATGTGCGCGGATTCTCTCAGCCAGGGGACCCTCCTCCATCCGGACCCCGGGTGGTGGCAACTGACCGCATGGCGGTTGAGTGGAGCGCTTTGAGAGGGCGGAGTTACGATCCGGCGGTTATACTCACCATCTTGGCTTCCCGCCGTCCGGCGACCCAGAGAATCTACGCATCTACCTGGAAGGCATTCTGTTCTTGGTGCGAGGCGGAGCGTCTATCTCCTTTTAGACTTCCGTTGCCCAAGGTATTGGCCTTCCTCCAGAGAGGACTGGACCGCGGTTTGGCGCCCAACATGATTCGGAGACAGGTAGCGGCTCTGTCGTCGCTTCTATTCTCTGACCAGGCGACTTCGTTGGCAAGGTGCCCGACGGTCCGGAGTTTCCTCCGGGGTGCGAGCAACCTCCGTCCTCCACCGGTTCGACGTTTTCCTACCTGGGACCTTCCGAGGGTTTTACAGTCACTCACAGGTCCTCCTTATGAACCTCTTCGTGAGGCTTCCCTTCGGCATCTGTCATTCAAGGTTTCATTCTTGATTGCCATTACATCGGCACGTAGAATTTCGGAGTTGTCGGCTCTGTCTGTTAGGAAGGATCTCTGCGTCTTTCACGTGGATCGGGTGGTCCTCAGGCTGGACCCCTCATTCATTCCTAAGGTGAACTCGCCGTTCCACCGGGCGCAGGAACTTGTCTTGCCAAATTTTTGTCCGGGGCCGAATCATCCGTTGGAGCGGCGCTGGCATTCCTTGGATGTGCGGAGAGCCCTTCGGATATATATTCAGCGGACTTGAAGTTTCCGTCAGACAGAAGCCCTCCTGGTCGCCTTCCATCCAGCCTCCTTAGGTCGTAAGGTGTCATCTTCCACCATTGGTCGCTGGCTCAGAGGCACCATTGCCAAAGCATATGAGCTTGCCTCTCTCCCTTGACCGGCGGGTGTAACGGCACATTCTACTCGCAGTGCGGCATCCTCGGCGGCATGGGCGGCTCGGGCGCCTTGGGAGGAGGTGTGCCGTGCGGCGACGTGGGCGTCCCCCACGCCGTTCATTCGCCATTACAAGATAGACTCCTATGCCTCCGCGGACGCAGCCTTTGGTCGGCGGGTATTACAGCGTGTAGTTGAGAGGGCCACCTCGGGCTCGGAGACTTTACCCACCCCTTGAAGGGACCTTTCGCTTTGGTATGTCCCATCCTGAATGATGGCTCCACCCACTATGGAGAAGGGGCATTGGTCTTACCTGAGACGCCTCTTCTCATGGAGGTCGACGGGAGAATCCAGGCTGGGTCACTCTAGTCCTCTAGTTTGGCGTTTGCTTTCCACTGTTTCTCTTCCTCGTTCGTGTTGGGGGGTGTTGTTCCTCTCCAGTTGGTGGCCCTTGGTTGGGGGCTTTATTGGCGGGACTTGGTTTGATTTGGCTATCTGGTTCGGGATGGGAGTCTCCTCGTTTTTTCTACGGTTTGCCACGTCGAGTCTGATCGGATTCGTCTAAGCTGGGAGGGCACAAGAAGTATCCCGGCTTAAGGAAAAAAACAGACTCGGTCCTCATTGGCTGATGGGCAGAGGTCAACCCATCCTGAATGATGGCTCCACCCTATGAGAAGAGGCGTCTCAGGTAAGACCAACGCCCCCTTTATGAGAAAATAAAACCAATTGGTGGTTGTATTCTAGAATTTTAAAATATATCAGCTTACTTGTAACAAGTATAAAGGTAACCAGGGGATGGAGTGTTTCAGATTATAAAAGTGGTTAGGCCCTCTTTCTCCATAATTCTTAATGGTGTTAATGTTGGTATGTTGAGCCTTACCTTAAATCAATCAATAGCAGATAAGAAAAAAGTTAATTTGAATCAGAAGCTGTCCCATGTTTGGTTTTGGTTAAATTATTAGTCAACCAGATTCTAAAAATGCCACTGATTGACTGATTATATGCCATAAAGTTGGTGTTAATTAGGACTGACTACATAATTTTCACCATGATGATCTGTCTCTAACATGGTTTTTCAGGTCTTCCAATAGTGGACTCATCATTACTGTAACAGAGGAGTCCTTGATACTCTGTGAGCTTGATTCTTACAAATGCTACATTATCAGATAACATCAGTGCTACAAAGGAGAAAGGTTTGCTCTCTGTTTATATGCAGTGGCTCAGCCTGTCAGTGTTGGTGGAAATGTTGTTTTCTTCTTGGTAGAAGAAGAAGAAGAATAGGCTTGAATAGGCGGCTGTTTACTGTTTGTTTGTTTGTTTGATTGTTTGTATGAGTTGGTAGATCCTTGATTGGGGTAATGTTTATAGCTTGATCCTGTTTTTATCTCTGCTTATTTGGGTTTTGATTGTTGGCAAGGAAGTGTTCTGGGTTTTTGTTTCATTTTTAGCTTTTGGATTGTCTCTTTTGAATGGTGTGTAAATTGTTTATGTGCCTGTTGATGTAAATGAACTCATCCACTGACCTGCTGGTTATCCGTCTCCTCTCTTCCCTTCCACTTTTTTCAACTTTATAGATTTTGCTAGAGACCTAGACATTCACAAAATATGTCTGCAGTAGGATAATTTGAGTCTGGCCATTTGGGCTATGAGTGAGAATTCTAGATTGATTTGTTCAGTGATCCAGTTGTTTGTTTTATTGGCTGTCCATGATGTTCTTAGGAGTCTTCTTCAACACCTAAGTTCAAAAGCATCAATACTCTTCCTATCCTATTTCTTCAGTTTTTGTAAGTATAGTTACATCACAGCATCTGAATATCTTTTCCAAGGCTTTCACAGCTCCTGTACCCAGTGTTAGTCTATGATATAGTCTGTGATGTATTTCAGACCCTGCCCAGTCATAAGAAGCAAGTTCTCCTTTTCAGAACTGGCAAGATCTGGCACCACAGAACACTTCCAAAGCAAGTGTTGACTGCAGTGGCCAAGCTACATTTATGTCTATCTCTCTGGCCAATGGTGGAGCAGGGACTTCTGAACAATGGCAGCCATAACCATGCAATCAAAGCCTTGCTCTTTTTTATATATGCCACACAGGACATCTGCCTAAAAAACAAGCAGAATTTCATGGACTTTCCCTTCTGCCCCCATGCGCACAAGTGCTGTAATGAAGCCATGTCAGAACAGCTCGTGTGATATTAGGCATTTCTAGGAGAATGTGGGTGTGGCTCCTTATTCTGATGGTGACTTTACACCCAGTTAGTTTGACAGTGCTGCCAGAATCATTAGTAAGATCTAACTATTGGTAAAGTTAATGAATGACTGGATTTACCACATGTGATATAGTATTCTGGTAAATGTATGAGTTGTAACTGTTTCTTTTCTCCATGGCAAGATTTTGTAAAAGAGAAATCCTTCTATCATGCATTTTGTCACAACTATTTTTAAATTTTCAGACATGCTTTCCAGCTCCAAAAGGCTGGGAAAACCTATGCTAAAAATGTAAGGAAAACACAGAGGGAAAACATACTAAGTCTGCTGTCTGGTGGAATTAGGGAAGTAGGGATAAGGAAGATGAAGAGACCTTCATAACCTGTAAAGAAGTAAGAGAAAAAAGAAGAAAAAGAGGATAAATTGGGAGGTTGTAGCATCCAGTAGGGTAGATCCCGCAGAGGACATCTTATTCAAAGCCTCCCCAACTTGGAATTCTTTATTGGCCAAGTGTGATTGGACACACAAGGAATTTGTCTTTGGTGCATATGCTCTCAGTGTACATAAAAAGACAAGATACATTCATCAAGAATCATAAGGTACAACACTTAATGATTGTCATAGGGTACAAATAAGCAATCAGGAAACAATCAATATTAATATAAATCGTAAGGATACAAGTTACAGTCATACAGTCATAAGTGGGAGGAGATGGGTGATAGGAACGATGAGAAGACTAATAGTAATAGTAATGCAGCCTTAGTGAATAGTTTGACGGTGGTGAGGGAATTCTTTGTTTAGCAGAGTGATGGCATTCGGGGAAAAACTATTCTTGTGTCTAGTTGTCTTGGTGTGCAGTGCTCTATAGCGTCGTTTTGAGGGTAGTAGTTGAAACAATTTATGTCCAAGATGCGAGGGGTCAGTGAATATTTTCACGGCCCTCTTTTTGACTTGTGCAGTATACAGGTCCTCAATGGAAGGCAGGTTGGCCTGATCCTCCAATAGTATCTGGAAGGTATTTTCTTTTTATGGTCTTAAATGGGGGATGGGGTGAACTGCATGTAGCTTTGTGTACAATGGTTTTTTTATATATTTGAAAAATGAGTATTTGTACTGTATACAATATTTGGCTTTTAAATACAATGTAACAGGAGAATAAGCAAAAGTAGCCTACGCAAATTGCATTCAAAGTTTGTTTCCTCCAGGTTGTAATGTAAATATTTTATGTTTACGTTCCGGATGATTATTGTGCAATAATAGCACTACTTGAATATCAAGTTAAACTTTCACTTCCTTTTCAGTGGATTTAGCTTGTATATCTTTGTTGTGAATAACCTGTTCATCATTTCAATGCCATCCCAAAAAAGCTTAGCTTGGTGTTTAATGGTGTGTTATAATGTTTTTGCTGTTAACATTGAAAGGTGCAAATATGGTTTACATATTCAGTAGGTTTTAAAGTTCCTAAAATATATACACAAACAGGCACTCATTAATGATAGTGAAAGGTTGACATCTCCAATTGTCAATTATGACCAAAAACATTAAAAAGATAAAAATCACCTTCTAAATCAGGTTGGTTTTTTAGCTTGACCACATAATTGTCTCAATTTATATTATTTACTTATTATTAATTATGCAGAACCTTGTTGCCGCACTGTAAGAAATGTGAAGGTTCTAACTCACATGATCTTACCGAGTCCGAACTTTTTATGATTTCAAATCATAGTACAATCTATGTTACTTTAATTCTGGCATAAAATATAACAGTTAAAAGATATAAATGTGATATTAAATTGTATTCCTAATATAGGTAATTCATCATTTTATGGAGAATTTTTGCTTTATCATACCTGGGCTCGACAGCAAGGATACTTTTGCAAAAATGGAAACTTCCAATTCTTCCTGGTGTTGAATAATACATTCAAGATATGCGTTTTTCACGTTTTTTTAATGTCATAATATTCTAGAAAAAAAGAAGATTAAAAAAAAACAAGTTTCTATATGGTCTAAATGTAATGTTAAGTATAGGGATTCAATTAATTTTATATTAATACTACATTTATCTTATTTTTTCCTGTTCTTTTTCTTTTTTAATGTTTATTTTAATCATAATATATGCACGTGAGCTACTATATAATCACTAGTGTACTTTGCTGTAGTTGTTAAAATTCACACAAACACTCTTATATATTGCTGTTGTTGCTGCTTGTGTGATCCAGGTAGAACCTCTACTCAGTGTAGGAATCCACTACTACATCATTCTTAACTGCAGTCTTTAGGAGCCGCGGTGGCGCAGTGGTTAGAATGCAGTACTGCAGGCTACTTCTGCTGACTGCCTGCTGACTGCAATTTAACAGTTCGAATCTCGCCAGGCTCAAGGTTGACTCAGCCTTCCATCCTTCTGAGGTTGGTAAAATGAGGACCCAGATTGTTGGGGGCAATAGGCTGACTCTGTGAACCGCTTAGAGAGGGCTATAAAAGCACTGTGAAGCGGTATATAAGTCTAAGTGCTATTGCCATTGCTATTTAGTGAAGGAGACCACTTCACTAAAGTCTCCACTTCCAGCTCTTACCATTAGGAGAATTTTCTGAGTACAATCCAAATTGACATTCTTGTTACTTAAACTATCCTTGTTCTTTCTTCTGGAGCAATTCAGAACAATTTTGCCCGATCTTCTATGTAACAGCCCTTCAGATACTTGAAGGCAGCTATCTCTCTGCACTGTTCTCTCCTCCAGGCTAAACATACCCAATTATCACACAATTCTTCAAGTTTTCATTCCAGGCTTCTTATCATATTAGTTAGTCTTCTCTAGATAGGTCCTAATTTGTAAACATCCTTCCTAAAATGTGGTGCCCTGGAGGTGATATTCTAGGCATGATCTCACCAATGCAGAACAGAGAGGAACAATGACTTACTTTCATCATATTGTTATACTTAAGCAAGTGCAGTCTAGGCCTGCATTTGCTCCTTTCTTTCTTATTTTCTTCCTGCCTGCTTGCCTGCCTGCCTGTGTCGTTCTGTAGCACGGGTGTCAAACTCACGGCGTCACGGCGTCGTCACGTGACGTAACGGGGCTTTTTTCCCCTTTGCTAAACCGGGCGTGGGCGTGGCCAGCATCTGACACATCCTGCCCACAGGCCAGGAGTTTGACAGCCCTGTTCTGTAGGTTCAGATTCATCTTATATTACACAAAGATACCTAAAACCTTTTTCTAATGTGTTGGTTTCCTCCATCCTATATTTTTATTTTTTTCTTACCCCAATTAAGGACTTTGCATTTGTCCAGTTGAAATTTGATTTTCTGACACTTGCTCCAACCGTTCAAGATCCCCTTGAATCCTGTGAATTGCAGCTCTTAGTGTTTTATAAGTTCCTGGAAAAATCATGGTTTCTTTTGTGAATGAGGCAAATTAGATCCAATTTCCTGCTTGTTTTAACCCCACCAAAGACATTTGTGGAAGGTGATGAAAGGTTGGTGCTCCCATCCAATAGTGTGGGAATTGCCAGATTCAGGTAGATCACAGATTTAGATTTCTGATCTCCGTGCCATTGGCTTTAGGTCTATAAACAAGCTTGCTATGACTCACTTCTCACCAAACCAAATAATTTCAGGAAGATATGCTAACTGTAAATATTTGAAAGAAATAAAACAAGGTTTTATCTATCAATTAACAGGATGTCAGTTTCTCTGACATCATTATTTTCTCTTTGTTTGTTATTTGGCTCTACTATTTAATACTCTACATTTTATGTAATATTTATTTGAATAATTTTGTATGCTAAGATAATTTTCTGTTTTGGAAGATAAATAAATTATGCAGTGATTTGGATTTTATTGTTACAAATAATTGCTTTTGTATTATATCAATATAGACAAGATGAAGGCTGTAATATTTTACCTGAGAGTAAATGTTACTGAATTAAGTTGTATTTACTTCTAAGCAGACATGCATCAATTATAATATAATGTGACTTTATGGTTCAGTTGAGCTTGAGACGATCTGTGTGAACTATTCATAGGTATGGGGAATTTAGTGTAGGAGGATGAAGAAGAACCATAGCATATGGATGAAATAATTAGCAAGTTCCGCTGGCGTATGCCAGCTGAATAAAGCCAAAATTGGAGTCATTAAGAAACTATAGGATGGTATCAGCATTCTTGGAGAACTCTTAGTACCCTGTTTCCCCCAAAATAAGACATCCCCTGATAATAAGCCCAATCGGCCTTTTGAGTGCATGGCAATAAGGCCAAGGGCTTATTTCAGGGTTCAAAAAAATATAAGACAGGGTCTTATTTTCGGGGAAACACGGTAGTGCTCAGAGTCACTATAACACAAGGTTTAATTGCATGGAGTGTACTGATGTTGCATAAGAGGCAGTTTGAAGCAGAGACATCCCAACAAGCTGCTGTTTTTATCAGATTCCTAAGAGAATTCTTAGTGCTTTGGTTTTCCTACAGATGCAAAAACAAATTTCTGTGTCCTCTGTCTACTTCTAAAACAAACCTATTTCCTGTTATTGTAGATACACACATTCCTCTTACCCTGATTTGGAGGATAAATAAAATTGAGTTATATGCATCAGTTCCATTGCAAATATATTGCAATGCCTTTCTATACAATATGTTTAACCTGGTTGCAATTGTATATATTTGTATAATTTACTGAACTGTAAACTAACAAAATAAGTTGAGTTCATACAATGTGTTGAGCCACAAAAATCCTAAGATTAACAATAATCCTAAGTAAGATTAATAATAAGTAGCTTCAGCATGGGCATTCACTAGATTTTCAACTGACCTGGATAATTGTGTTTTATGAACACAGCCTCTGATACTGAATATTAGCTTAATATTAAGATGTACTGCTTCAGGTTTCTTATAACTCAGTTTATAATTTGAGTGGCCCTCCTACTATTTCCTCTGGTACTGACTGCACTGCTACAATTGCTACTGCTACTGCTACTAATCCTACTTGGTTACAGTGAATTGTATCTGTACAGAACAGAACAGCAGTGTTTTATGTAGCATCTTCTCCATCCAAATATTGGGAGAAGAAAGCCAAACAACAAGAAACTGTAAGCAATTTTCATAAATCTTTGCAGGTAAAATTGATCATATTCATCTCAGGTTTGACACCAATGCTAGACTGGTTATCTGCACCTCATTTCAGTTAGACTTTTCCCAGAATGTGATACTGAGAATGACTTGGTGGTTTGTATTATGCCACAAACTAGATAGTTTTTTTTAAAAAAATAGAAATAACCAAGAGGACTTTCTGGACTATTTGACGCAATTGAGGTTTGAGTGCACTATTTTGCAGTACTTTTGATTCTTCCAGTCAGGACATGTGAAAGTGTTGCTGGAATACTGCTGATTGATTCTAGGTCAATATGTTAGTGATATCCAACTCTGCTGCTCCTTGTTGCCCAACTGCAAGGAAGCAATTACTATCCTCCTGATTATACGAGTCTTTGTCAATATCATGTCTGGTATGTCAAAACCTTCCCCACAACTGCATGAGTTGGAAAAGCTGTTTTGCTTTTGCCTAATTTCCTTTTATTTTAATGCTAAAATATCTCATTAAATTGTATCCAGAGCCAGTTTGGTGTAGTGGTTAGGGCAGCAGGCTAGAACTGTGGGAGACCAGGAATTCTAGTCTTGCCTTAGGCACGAAGTCAACTGGGTGACCTTGGGCCAGTTACTATCTCAGCTTTAGGAAACAGGCAACAGCAAGCCACTTCTGGAATCTTGTCAAGAAAACTGTAAGGACTTGTTCAGGCAGTTGCGAGGAGTCAGTATTGACTCAAAGGCATCCGTGCGCACATACTTTTATCTTATGACTTGGGTGAAAATATAAGCAAAGCTGTGGTAGAACAAGAGAAACATTCATCTTATCCAAGATCTTAGCTTTCAAGAGTTGCTCAGAAGCTTTTAGGAAGCCAGCACTGTTTTTGAACATTCTGTGATCCATTTCTTTTAAAATGGAGATTCATGCAGCTACATGGTTAATATCCTCTGACAATTTTATTAAGACAGTGTAGGAAATTCTACAAATTTAACACTATTTTGTTTTGAATGACTTGAATCTAGTCCTAATCAATTTCATTGTTCTAACCTTGAATACAAATATCAAGGGAGAAAGAGAGGAGAGTTTTTGTGGGGGTGGAGTGGGGGCTTCAAGTCAGTGTCAGTCCTGGCAGTTGCCTAGAGTAGCCCCTGCAGTTTTGTTGGTGTGATTTCTGAGCCGAGGTAGAACAATGGTTAGAGTGCAGCACTGCAGGCTACTTCAGCTGACTGCTAGCTGCAGTTCGGCGGTTCAAATCTCACCGGCTCAAGGTTGACTCAGCCTTCCATCCTTCTGAGGTGGGTAAAATGAGGACCCAGATTGTTGGGGGCAATATGCTGACTCTGTGAACCGCTTAGAGAGGGCTGTAAAGCACTATGAAGCGGTATATAAGTCTAAGTGCTATTGCTATTGCTATTTCAGAAGTGGTTTGACATAGCCTTTTACTTCGGATAGAGAGGCCCATGGTCACTGAGGATTTTCTCTATTTTCAGAATAATCCTATAATTATTTCTGACTTAATTTTATTGTAATTCTAAACTAAAGCTTATATACTCCACCTCCATCTCTTTTTCCCTGCTAGTCACAAGAAAGAGATCAGTGTTTTTCAGTTCCATTTAAAACTAACTGTACAGCAATCTGTTATGCTCACGCATAGATCTGTGCTTAATATTAACTATGGTTTATGAAAAAGTTTTTTAAAGGTTCCTAAAGTACATCATGTTTGGCATATCACAGAGGATAATGATACTGTAGTTCCTGATTGCCCCTGCCCATCATCACCCCACAATCTACGTCCCAGGTGGCTGCGCAACTCCTTCAACACAAAACTCCCTCCACTGTACACTTGGAAGGAGTGTGCGAAGACTGCAATTCTAATCCAAGAATTCACAACAACCCAGAAATAACAGCAATCCTGTGCTACATGTATTAAGAACCATTTGTTCAAAATATGTAATAAAAGGTTAGGTGCTCTTCTTGCAGCGGGGGTGGTAGTTCATAGAGAAAGAGAAGGGGAAGGACATGCCTGACATCAGCTCCCCTCCCTTCTCCAGAACGAGAAACTCACAGATTGGAAAAAAAGAGCCCAATCAGGCAATCATGCCAAGATTTTAGCCCTCCTCCTGGCACTTTTTTTGTATACATATACAGGAGTCACTCAAGCAGCTGCAGCATATTAGTTCCAGTAGTTTTGACAGGCGCTGCCACAGGACTGTGACTCGGTGCATTGTCCCTTCGCTCCGTGTTCACTTACCTAGCCAGCAAGAGTGAAGGCTGTTTGGCAGCATGGACTTGTCATGGAGAAGCAATGCCTGATAGGTTCGGTGGAGGAGTTTGCTTGTTTTTCTTCTTCCCTTCCTCTTCTTTGCAATTCAATATTGAAAGCAAGCAGCCCCATGTTACAGGCTGAACAGGCTGAATCAGAGGTGCAGCTTGGCACAGTTCCTCAAGACTGAATGAGCAAAGGATTTTTTTCCCCCTTTCCAAAGCAGCCAAAACAAATATCACGTTGCATTTGTAGAGATTTCATTAATATAAGTTGCTTTGGAAACATGGCTCAGCAAACAACAAGCCCAGACACCTTGATTGTACCTGAAGTTGACAATACACACTGTCAAAATCCATGGCTTAATGAGGATCTTGTGAAGACCCTGAGGGAAAACCTGTTGCAGCATGAAAAGCTCAAGATATCCCAGAAATCTTCATCAATTTCACCAAAGTTGTCACCCATCATTTCTCCCAGAAATTCGCCAAGGCTGTTGCGCAGGATGCTTTTGAGTAGCAACATACCAAAACAGCGCCGGTTCACTGTGGCACATACCTGGTAAGATCTGAATTGTACCCTCCCTCCCCTCCCCTCACCCTTTCCGTTTTTTTTTTTTTTTTTTTTTTTTTTTTTTTTTTTTTTTATCTATTTTTTCTTATCCTTTTTTTTTAACTCTTTGTGTTTAATTCCATATTTTTT
>QLTV01000211.1:2396116-2408774 GCA_003457575.1 Thermophis baileyi
AGCCGCTCTGCTTTCTCTGTGTTGCCTGTTATTTCCTTGCCGTCTTCTCTTTTTAGTGGACCAACTGTTTCCTTGATTTTTTTCTTGTTGTTTATATGTTGGAAGAACCTTTTGTTGTTGTCTTTGACTTTTGTTGCAAGTCTTTGTTCATTCTGGGCCTTTGCTTTCCTGACTTCGTCTTTGCAGATTCTGGCTATCTGCTGGTATCTTGCCTTAGTTATGTGTCCCTCTTGTCATTTTTTGTTCTTGTCCTTTTTGTTTTTCTATTTGTCAGAGTGATCTTTGTATGGCCATGCTGGTTTCTTCTTGGATTTCTTGTTTTTCTTTCTCACCAGTATTGTGCTGGTCTGGGCTTTTATGATCATATTTTTCAGAGTTTCCCAAGATTCTTGAGTTGTTTTTCCCTTTAGGATTTTCATCCAAGGAATCTTTCCCAAGTTCTCTCTGCGTTTATTAAAATCAGCTCTTTTAAAATCTAAGACTCTGGTATCATTGTGTTCTATTGTTTGTGTTTGCGTTATGTTGAATTCTAGTATGACATGGTCACTCTCACCCAAGGTTCCTGCAGTTTCAACTCCCTCTATCGCTTCTTCTCTGTTTGTAAGTATTAAGTCCAGTATGGCTGTCCCTCTAGTTCCCTCCTCTACCTTTTGGACAACAAAGTTGTCAGCTAGGTTGGTTAGGAACCTATTTGATTTCTCACTTGGTGCAGAATTAGTTTTCCAATTGATATCCGGGTAACTATAGTTGTGTGTTTCTTACATATGTTTGCTAGTTGGTTGGCAAAAAGGATATCTATTTTTTCTGCTTGATTGGGTGGCCTATAGTATACACCTATGGCCATGTCATTCTTGTTTTCTTTTATGTTGACCCATATGCATTCTAGGAGGTTTTCGTCTTTGGTTTCATGCAATTCTGTAGCAATATAGTGGTCCTTTACATACAGTGCAACTCTTCCTCCTCTTTTTTGGGGTCTGTTTTTTTTAAAGAATTTGTATCCTTCTATCAGTGTGTTCCAGTCGTGAGTTTCATCCCACCAAGTTTCTGTTATTCCAACTATGTCATATCTACCTTCGTGTATTAATATTTCAAGTTCACCCTGTTTGTTCCCCAGACTTTGTGCATTTGTATATACTGTAGGCACTTGAGATCTTTATGCCTGTCTCTGGGTGTGCTTCCTGTGTCTCCTATTTGGTGTTTGAGTTTGTCTTCCTTCCCATCCCTCCTTACGTCTTTATTTGCCTTGTTTTCTAGGGGTTTTTGCTTGGAATTAGGTCCTGGAGACTAATAAGTCAATCTCATATTAAGTGTATATGTACTTTCCTCCCTTGATAACCTCTCTGTAAACTAATCATCTTTGGTGAAGGCTAGTGCGATAAAGATAATGTGTTAATGATTATTCCACAAGCATTTTTGATAGTAGGTAGTAATTTCAATACCAGAAGAGGGCAAGTGATGTCAAGCCATCTCTCAAACTAAAGCATTATTCTCCTAATTTAGAAGAATCTCTTCCTTTCATAGTCAGCCATTGTAAAGACATAAAATGTAATTATGCTAGACTGTGCTTTGTACAGACATTCAGCAGACTGGATCTGATTATTTTAAATGGATCCACTAATAGGAATTATCTAGGAAAATTCAGTTTGAGGCAAATGAATTTATGAGTTCTACGGATTAGGTCGCTAATGCCCATAATATTTTGCAATTTATGCAATTCTAGTTTTAGAACTGAAAGTAGATTAGATAGTGATTATCTTACACCACCTCTAATGCTCTTTCCAGAGGGGTAGAATTTATTGCTGTGAGTGTCTTTCAAGTTGCAGCATAAGCAGAGGTCAGACATTTCATTTAAGATGGTCAGGGCAGTTATTGCTAATACAGTGTTTCTCAACCTTGGCAACTTTAAGATGTATGGACTTCAATTCCCATAATTCCCTACCCAGCAAAAAGCACCCACATCTTAAAGTTGCCAAGTTTGAGAAACTCTGTGCTAATGTAACAAGGTCATTGTATTCCAAGCTTTTTCATATATATGCAGTCGAGATGCACTTTTATTGAAAACCAGTCAATGGTGAAAACTCTCTGACATATTATGAGGGCCTGCTTTGAGGACTCCAATAATCTTCAAGGTCAGCAGAGAAGCAGAAATATTCTGTATTCAAATAAGTTTTGTTAAGACTGTATTAAAAGCAAGGAAATATTATGACACATAATATATATTTAGGTTAAATGAGAGGCATTGGAAGTAACAAAATTATGACTAGCAGATAAGGCAGATGATACATCTGGAAGAGTTATGAGGAAATCAAAATGAATGCTTCAGGACAGTAGTATAGTATTTGATATCTCTTTCTCTCCCTCTCTCCCTCCCTCCCTCCCTCGCCCCCCTCTCCCTCCCTCCCTCCATCTCCTTTTCCTTCTCCCTCGCCATCTTTCATCTCTATTACTATCTTATCCATTATTACATTATACCATTATTTTAATAAGTTGGTATGTTAATAATCTAGCTTGTTAGGAATTTAATGATTTAGCAATTTAAATTTTCTTTAATATTTTATGATTTGCAATTATATTATATTTTGGATGACTTTAAACTCTTGATTTTCTATCACTTTACTCTCTGCTTTCTCTTCATAAATCTTTTACCTTTAATCAATTGTATTTTTGTAGTATGCTGCTTTTTACCCTACTGTGCAAAATTCTGCATAATGATTACAAGAAAGAAAAGAAAATGTGCATTGAAAACCAACATAATGTATGTTGAATAAACATTTCAAGCTACAACCTGTGCTGTGACTATGTGACTTCTTTTTAGATAGTGAGTCAAACTTTTTCTGTGTGTCTTATATTTCAACAGTTGGGGAAGGTTACATATGTTCATTTTAGTAAAACTCTGCATTAAGTGATCTGTTCTTTAATAGTATATGGAAATGACCTTGAGAGAAAAGGGGAAGAGATGCTGCTTACAAAACAATCAGGCAGGAGAGGGAGGAGCCCTCAGGAGGTTAACATCAGAGGAGAAAACTTAGGAAGGACTCGACCTAATTGATTAGGCCATTAAAAATGACAGTGAATGGTTCATACCTTCAGACTTGCAAGATTTTTTTAAATATCGCTTACAAGTGGAATTAGCTCGTCTCATTGTGTTTCCTTTCAGGTTTACCAGGAAAGGTTGACAGTTCTGCATGAAATCGTATTCACTGATGAGGCAAGAATGAGGAATTTTATTAAATTAGAAACATCTAGATGTATATACTAATCTCTACCAAATAATTTCCAGCTGCTAGATATTTCAGATTTATTGGAAGCCTCTGATTCTCAAATTTGTGAGAATCCAAATTCCCACAAATTTGGATTTATTTTTGCTTCTTGCTGTTGTAAGGCAAATGAGAGGTCCTACTGATTACTAACAAAACTATTCTTAAAACATGACACCAAGGACTGTATTTAAACTCAGAATGGTAAAGTTATACACAATAATATTATCTGCTGAACACATAGATAGGATGAGCCGCAGTGGCGCAGTTGTTAAAGTGCAGTACTGCAGGCTACTTCTGCTGACTGCCAGCTGACTGCAATTTGGCAGATCGAATCTCACCAGGCTCAAGGTTGACTCAGCCTTCCATCCTTCCGAGGTGGGTAAAATGAGGACCCAGATTGTTGGGGGCAATATATTGACTCTGTAAACCGCATAGCGAGGGCTGTAAAAAGCACTCTGAAGCGGTATATAAGTCCAAGTGCTATTGCTATTGCTATTTACTCTATAAAGTGATTATTCTCACTGATAGCTGCATTATCATAGATTGGAATACTCATAATAATTTGAACATATAACTGATTGATCAATTGATTGATGGATTGTAGAGCATTTCTAAGCCACCCCGCAAAATATTATTTTGAAACATTTTATGTTAAATCCAGAACTTCCTATTGCTTCATTTTCCCCTTTATTTCTTTTAAATCTGTCATAACTTTAAACAAACTGAAAATAATCAATAGATTGTTTATGACTAATTTACAAGAGACTTAACATATGAGGAAGCCACTAGGTCTTCTAGATGATCAGTGTTGAGAAAACAAGTTTGACATATGATAACTGTATCATCATCTCAGTGTTTTTTCTATTAAATGTTTTGTGTTTTGGGACATCAGAACACATAATATCTGGCTAACATTCAAGGTTACATCAACAGAATCCCATTCACTTGTCCAGAGTTTCCTTTGTCCTTCCCTCTACATAAGGTGCCCTGGTAGCGCAGTAGTTAGAGTGCATTATGGAGTTTTATCCTGGCAGATCTCAAGGTTGACTCAGCCTTCCATCCTTCTGATGTTGGTAAAAGGAGGGCCTAGATTGTTGGGGGCAATATGCTGACATTGTAAACCACCCAGAGAGTGCTATAAAGCACTATGGGGAGGTATATGAGTCTAAGCGCTATCGTTATTCCCCTTGTAAGCTGCCCATCTGCTCTGGAGGCTATTTCAACCTCTCTGAACTGGTTTGGGCTGCACAGAGAGAGAGATCTAAGTGGCGAAGCTACAGCAGAATCAGTGGTGGGTTTCAAATTTTTTACTACCGGTTCTGTGGGCGTGGCTTGGGCATGGCTTGGTGAAGGATACTGTAAAATCTCCATTCCTTCCCCACTCCAGGGGAAGGTTACTGCAAAATCCCCATTTCCTCCTGATCAGCTGGGACTCGGGGGGCAGAGAATAGATAGGGGCAGGGCCAGTCAGAGGTGGTATTTACCGGTTCTCCGAACTACTCAAAATTTCCACTACCGGTTCTCCAGAACTGGTCAGAATCTGCTGAAACCCACCTCTGAGCAGAATGATGGCATATGCATGCTGGCATCATCCTTAAACTTCACTCTTACATACTTGCATCCTGACATCAGATCCATGTATGTAAATGAAAGGGTTCATTTCACTGTGACATAGCACACATTTCATCACTTCTTGCCCCCACCCCCCAGCCAATGCCCATGTCTCCAGTATTGCTTGTTCTGATGGCAGCTGTATATAACCCATTGATGGATTATCCATATTGCAAATCATGCTATTTTATTATCTCTACTGAAATCAACTATACACTTCAGTAAAGATGTTTCAAATCTTGTAATATTGATCTACTACAACTGTAAATAGATTCTTAGGAAGATGGTTGTTACACTTGGCCTATTGCACAATGCAGTTGGGGGTTCTAACTGTTGCAACTTAAAACAGGAGCACATGATTCAGAAGATAATACAGAGTTTAAGACTAATAACTGCTGATAGCTTGATACTTCATTAATATGTGTATTCTTCTTTTAATGGCTGGGCATCATACCATCTGATAAAAGTAAATTTCTAATCTTCCCACAATTATTTCAGTAAAAAGCCCAAAATTTAGACATTATGACAGAGGGAGAAAAACTTTTCTACCTTCACTTTCCATACCGTGTGGCTTTGTATTTCTCTTTCTTGACTATGTTTTCTACAACATCTGTAAATACAATGAGTAAAGAAGGGGAAATCGGGGTGCGAATGTTGTAGCCATTTATTTCAGAGACAAGGGAAATATTTAGTTTCCATTTCACTGATTGGAATTAAGGCATAATTTTGATCTCTGTAGCCCAGAGTTGAATATTATCTATTGCCTAACTTCTGGTTAGCTGCATAACATTTCCAGTCGTCCAGCTGTGGATTGAAATTTTTTGAGCACACAGCAGTAGTTGCTCTCATGATCATCTGCCATGAGCAATAGATGGAAGAAACTGGCTGTAGAATTCTCTCTATTGGACAAGGCTATGAATCCTCCTGCTGCCATGGCCTCTTACTAAAGGTGATGGTAAAGGTTTCCCCTATCCAGTCGTTTCCAACTCTGGAGGGCAGTGCTCATCTCCTTTTGTTAGCCAAGGGAGCCAGCATTGTCTGAAGACATTTCTGTAGTCATGTGGCCAGCATGACTATACCTATTTACTCGCATTGGCATGCTTTCAAACTGCTAGCTGGGCAGGAGCTTGGGCAAGTAACAGGAACTCATCCCATCGTGTGGCGCTTGGGTCTTGAACCGTCTGTCAGCTTTCCAGCTGACAAGCTCAGCAGACCCTGATTCTAGGAAGTCTGTGATTCTGTGGATCTGATCTAATGCCTTGGTGGACAATGAGGACCAAAAATGGTATGACAATAGTAATTTGAGCAACAGTTGCAGGCATTTATATACATCTTAAAGAGATAGGTGACAGAGAAAGCCTGTTGCTAGACAGAAAATAACATCTTTTTATATGAGCCAATGGAAGAGAACCATGCATCATCTACTACTACAGGTCCAGCCTCCTCCAAATCTTCCCAGTTATAGTCTGGCATATCATAACTGGAGTGATATGCCAACAATAAAACATCTTGCATCAATTTTTTTCTAAATCTAACTAGGAGTAAATTTGATTTTCTTCTTCCACTGAACTTACCATTGTTGCTAATTCCAAATAATTTTAATTTTTGATATCTCTTTATTTACAATATAGGATGCTAGCAAAGCATTCATGACCGGTTTGTTTATTTCTCTGGCATCAAATGGAGAGAAAGCTAAGCAGAAAAGAAGACTATATTACTGAGTGATCTGAAACAATTAGAATCCAGGCATAAATGCAACCTAATTTTAGAACAAAAGATAAAAGCAATACGGAATTAATTAGATTTAATGGAACTACATAAATGAGACTTACAAGAGTAAGTGATAATGAGTTGCTCTGTTCTCAATTAGTACTTCAAGAAATGGTAGTGCTGCCAGTGATCAGCCATGGCCAGCAGCACCTGGAAGTAAATCACGGGGTAGATAAAACGATACACAAGAAGGCAAAAGAGTGTTGAGTCCCTTGTTGTATAAGCCCTTGTTGGCAGAAACAGTGGAAAACCTATAATGCAAGAATCAACAATATAAAAGTGGCTGGAACTTTTCTTGGCTTAAAACAACTTTTTATACAGCATAGGATTGATGCTCTTCCAGGAAGAGAGTCTTGTTTGTGAAACCAGATCTAGCATCTGCCCATGTAATATGTTGATCAAGTATTATATAGACAGATGCCTCTGTAGAAGCCAGATATTCCATCTCTTCTCCAGCTTAAGCCAAAATGGCCCTGTAACTAGAGGGATGTAATCAGGGGTGGGTTCTGTATCCTTTTGCTGCTGGTTTGCTCAGGGTCGCGCCGTGTGCCCGCAGCAATCAAAAAATAGCTTCTGCGCATGCGCAGAAGCAAAAATTAGCTTCTGCGCATGCGCAGAAGCAAAATCCAAGATGGCGGTGCCCACAGAGACACCGACAGAACGGCTCCGTGACGTCATTGCCGAGTTACTAACAGTTCTATAGAACCGGTAAGAACCCACCTCTGGATGTAATCACAGCAACCTAAGTAGTCAATAGGAGCTTGGCATGTTCAAGCCCTTGATCACATAATCAACCACTAATTCATGCCCACCATAAAAACTGTTTTAGGAAAAGAAGGAAAACATTCTTTTAAAACTGAAGCAGCTAAAGGCAACTTTAAGATGCCTTAACTATAGACTGTCAAGATAAAACCAACCTCATGAGGACTTCTCATACCAAATCAGAAACCAGAGTGGGTTTGCATATTTTTTAGAGGAACTGGAGGATCAGCCCTAAGGCTGCTTTTCTTCAGATTTGTTTCTTGAATGTTCCAATGATCAAATATCACCTGTCTTCTTTCTATCTCAAATTTATGCCCTGCATATTCTGATGGTATTTTGGTAATAGCTAACAAATTCAATATTGCAAAAAAGAAAAAAAAAAAAAAAATAGAATCAGTACAAATCTATGATCATAGGCCTTAATAAGCTCCTAGAAACAAATAGTGTGTTTTCTACTAAGAACTTCCATGCTTTCATTTGCTATACAACTTTAAGCCCCCCCTCCTATTCCAGAAAGTATGAGAAGAGGGAATTTTGTTTACTTGGCACTTCACAAATATTCTTATAAACACAATTAAAATTGAACTGAAAGAGGTGGGGGGAAACGTAGAATGCATAAACAAGAAAAAGAATAGGAAAAGTATGTTCAGGAGGAATATATTTATGCTCCCTTAAAACATAAAGGTCATTGACATAATGTATATTCCCTAAAGATACAGAATCAAGACTGAAAAATAACAACATAGATGGCCTGAAGGTCTGACACCAGCGGACATCCCAGAGCTGGGGGCAGCAACTAAGAAAGGGCAATTTCAGATTACTTAACAGTTGATTTTTTTAAAAATCATAGTGTGCTGAAATCATTCATTCATTCTGGATACATGTCATTTCTGAAATCTCTTTTATCAGGAACTTCCTTTCTCTTCCTTTCCCTTCCTTTCCATAGCTTGAGATTAGATAGATAGATTTATTCTTGTGAGTGGTGAATGGCCCTGTAAATGCTCGTTTAATTTTGGTCACTCATCTTACCTACTCCTTGTAGGACATTTTTTGGGGGGGGGGAAACCATGGCTTCCCCATTAAAAATCATTTAACGCAAAACACCAAAAAACTGATTGGGCAATAGAGGTGAACATCTTCTCACACATTTCTTAGCCACCTCCTAATTAACATTTTTAATTTGACTAAGTGCAAAAACACTGTACTCTATCCCTACAACATTCTCTTCTTTCAAATACATTTTAAGAATGTGTTCTTTTTCATTCAATTGAATAAAAAGTCAACTTGCAAGATTTGTTTTCCCTACATGGTACTGAGTTTGTTCGCCTTTCTTGCTTTTACAATTAAAACGGAGCAAAAAGAGAAAAATTGCCAGCATTCAAATGAAATTAGACATGATCAAAATAAAGAAATATGGCTGCAGTTTCAGTGAAGAGTAGGAAAGACAGAGGAAGCTTCCTCTAGAGCTTATAAAGTGATAACTTTCCTTTCTTGTAAGACAGAGATCAATCTTTGGGGGGTGGGCACAGATCAAAGTAAGTGGGGCAATGATGAAAAATGGGCAGAGTCATATGAATAAGTCAGAATTGCCTGCATTCCCAGTTTCAGAAAATACTTTACTTCTGTTTAAAATTTTATGTGAAGACTATTTTTGGTCTTAGGTTACTTATGTGTTTTTTGAGCAATGGCTCTGTTTTGCTGTTTCTGCTGGAAAGTGGGAGGTGGGATGTGTGCATATCTCTGTGTGTGAGAATGATGTTTATTTGAAAGAGAATACTTAATGTATATAAATTGAAGATCAGTTGTTTGTATAAATGAAGATTCTCCATTTTGTACACAGTTAACTTTAATCAGAAATTATTTATTCATTAGCTACTCATTTTCTTCTGCCTCTGCCCTTTTGTGGAGAGAGTTTTCTGGCAGATATGTAAGCTATAATGTATGACTTACATGATTATTAGGGATGGAAGTGGTGTGTGTGTGGGGGGGGGGGGAGAATCTCCAGGACTCTTATCAGCCAGAGCTGATAAGTGGAAGGATTTTTGTCTCTGGTTCTCACCCCACCCTCTCACTATTTACTCTGTCTTTATGGTAAAAGTCATCATAAATTCCCATTCATCTTCCTTTCAAGGACATATAGAATTCCCAAAACATTGTGATTCTTTAGCAGAAATGTTATAGCTGTATGTCCTCTGCCTTCTTAAAAATGTCAAATGTGCCCAGAAGCCTACTATTCGATTTGATTTTAAAAATTTCACCAGTTTTTCATCATTAAAATAAGTATAAGGTGGGGATAAAGCCAAGCAGCCTGATATACTAGGAGTAAGGCAACAAATGACATCAGTAAGTATATCAGTCCAGATTCAGTCAGTGTCTGGATAAACATAAATCTTCAAGTAACACCAGAAGTTTATAGTAAAGTCCAAAAGAGCAAGGAAAGAGTTTGAAAAAGAGAGTGCCACAACCAAGAAGACACTGCAGTGAGTCACTGTACAATTCATATTTGCAGGTTATTTTAAGGTGAATATTGCAGTATTCTATTTATCCAAAGACATATAGTTAATCTAAGTAAATTTTTTGAATGTAACACAATGCATTCCTAATCTAATTACCATAAGTGGGGACCAATAACCCTCCAATTATTACTGAACTATATTTCCCAACATCTGTCACACTGGCTAGTGCAACTTGTATATTGTAATTCAGTGATATATGGAGGGCCATAACCTTTGAACCCATGCATATAGAAAGACAATCTACATTTTTGTACTTTGGGAGGAAAGGTACAAAACAATATTGTAAAAGATAATTTGGAAGAATGTGCTCAGGAAAGAGGTATTCAGCTTCAGTATGCTATTACACTTTACATTCTAGTATTAGTCTACATTCCCACCCATTGTAAATATTCTTGTCTTTACTCAAGGTGATAAGTACCTGCTAACAGAGAAAATGCTGCTGGCTGGATGTGCCTTTCATACAAAGGAATGTAGCTGTCTTGATAACTTTTATAGCTGTTAATGTATATGTTTTGATGACTACATAACATGGTCTGGGCATATGCTTTATTTTCAGTTGTAAATAAAGAAACAGAAACTGCTGTTCATCACCAGATTCAAAAATATTTAGTTGGATATTGCTTCTCCGTACATCTGGTTTCTGTTCCAGAAATATTTCAGAATGAATCTCTCCTTTGAATCTTGAACTCTATATTAGAAGAAATATATAGCTTATACAATAACATAGCAGCATTCAGACTATATGTTTAAATCTATAGTTATTGTTGAACAACAGAAGGTCAGAAATATTGTTGTACAGATGCAGCTGTGACTAAACAACAGATTGCTTAATGGAGCATAAGCAAAGGGAACATATGGTATCACTGTGTTTCAGTTGATGCCCCAAACAGATCAAGGGCTCTGTGGCATTTTTAAAATTGTTTTGTGCCAAAAATGTTTTTCTAACATCTCTTATTCTCTGTGATAAAAAAAAGAATTTGCTTTTGTATTTCCTTTTTCAAAAGAGAGTACAAGGCCGAGTGTAGGACAGTGAGTGATATTACAATCATTGTGTCGATAATATACATCTTCCCCAGCTTTTCATACTTCAGTTAAATCCCACCAAAGACATTCTCCCTTTATTAGATCTGGAAAAAATAATAGCTGGGTGGCTTTGGAGGAATGGAGATACATGTCACAACAAGGAAGCTTTGCTGGCTGGGGAATTCTGGGAGTTGAAGTCCTCCAGGCTTAAAGTTGCCAAGGTTGGAGACCCCTGCATTACAGCATCATCTCATCATCTGGGAAGCAAGCAGAAAATATGATGTATCTCTTGGAAGAGAAAGAAAAGGTTTAGAAAATTGGACAAGAAGTGTGATACATATCACTGTCAGTAGTGCTTTAAAATACAGTTGTGCAAAATGATTTGAGCTTGAAACATTTTGAGCAAAAGAACACCTGTCTGAGATCAAAACAAAATACATACATTCTACAACACTTGGTTTGAAGTTGAAGCAAAGCCAATGAACATGACTTGTCCATTTCAGGCAACAGCATTAGGAGAGTTTGATTATAGAATTATAGGAGACACAAAGTGGAAGTGATTTACAGCTCATCTAGTCCAACTCCCTGCTGGCACAGGAGTACACTAAACAATCTCTGATTGAAAATGAAAATCTCCAACACTTCTAGGCAGATTGTTCCACAACTTAATATTACTATCAGGAGAATCATCTTAATATTCAGTCTGAATTTTCTTCCTTTAATTTAAATCTGTTGGTCCTTAGCGTGCTCTCTGTTTCAAAAAATAAATAAATCCACCCTCTATTGCATATGGGTTAATTGTAGACCACAATCTTAGCTCCTCTTAATCTTCACGTTTGCTATCTAAACTAGATGATCCTTGTGAGGCTTCATTTCTAAATCCTGCTAGTTATTCTGTGAGCCCATTCCAACCTATACTAGCCCCTTTAAAGATGTGATATCCTATACTGCAAGTGTGATCTAACCAGTGCAAGATACAATGGAATTATGTTCTCCCATGATCTGGACACAATGCTTCTACAGGTCAACATTGTATTGGCCTTTCTAGCTTCTGCATCACATTGCTTGCTCATGCTCAGCGATACGCTACTAGTAAATTTGCCCACATGCACTGCTTTTAAGCTAAGCCTCATCAGTCCTGTAGCTATGGATTTGACATTTCCTACCCAGTTGCAGGAAAATGTTCTAAATGTTATCCTGTATGGTTTGGCCAATTAGCAGTCCTGTGGAGGTTATTTAAAATTATGGTGTTTTTTTCCTCCTGAAGTTTTAGCCAAATATCCTACTTGCAGTCATCAGTGAATCTGATCAGCATTCTTTCAATCCATCATCTAGAGAAGCAATGTTTCGAGAGGGTGAGCCAAAACCAATAAGCTGGTAGTTGGAATGTTGCATGTGCATTGATATTACACGCATGTTCAAAAGGGGCAGGGTTTGCATTGTGGCATTCAGTCCATCAACTTATTTATTTATTTATTTATTTTTATTTTATAAAATTTATATGCCGCCCAACTCCCGAAGGACTCTGGGCGGCTTACATCATAAAAAATAAAACATATAAAAACAATTTAAAAAAGAAAGGGAAAAAAAAACCCCCAACTATATTTAAAATAAAACATTCACACAACCAAGCATGGGCCAATCAGAACCACTATTGGCTCCAGGCCTGCCGGAAAAGCCAGGTATTAAGGGCTTTATGGAATGCCAGTAAGGTGG
>QLTV01000211.1:2411070-2438036 GCA_003457575.1 Thermophis baileyi
GCTGTCGTTAAGACCCATGAATGTAACCTGCCCATAAAACATCTCATATCCAGCAGGGCCTGCAGAACACTGAGCTGGTGGGACACAAACAAAGTCACCAAAATCCTTGTTAATGTGTTTCTGAGTTCCTTGTTCCTTTCCAATGAGGGGAAACAGGAAGGCTCCAACAGGGGAAAACAGCAGGCCACGATCTCCGGTGTGGAAGCAGGCCCCGACGAGGTGCTCCCAGGCAGCAGGGCCTGCAGAACACTGAGCTGGTGGGACACAAACAAAGTCACCAAAATCCTTGTTAATGTGTTTCTGAGTTCCTTGTTCCTTTCCAATGAGGGGAAACAGGAAGGCTCCAACAGGGGAAAACAGCAGGCCACGATCTCCGGTGTGGAAGCAGGCCCCGACGAGGTGCTCCCAGGATGGACCCTGATGAAACACGCCCAGGAGGCCCACTGCTAAACGGCCTCGACCGTCTCCCTCCCAGACAGCCGGATGATTACAAACAGAGGCCATCTGTGAGTTGTTCCAGTTGTTCAATCTTGCTGATTTTAACACTCACCCTATCTTGACACTATTGCTTTAGAACATTTATAAACCCTCCAGGTTAATGCACAACCTTTTAGGAAAACTCTTTGGGTGTGCTTGTACAACCAGTGACGAGTCTATTAGACCACAGTACTTTATATTTGCAATTATTCATCTTGCCCACAAGGATATAATTGCCAAATCTTTTCTTCAGTTTTTAGATAAACTGTATCTATAATATTCCCTGAATGTACCCCATTTTATGATAAAAAATAGATTATTTCTTTTTGACATGATGAATTCCACAAATGGTGGCATGGCATTTCCCCCCCAAGTGGTTACAAATATGCTGTTCAGTAGTTTGCTGTGCTACGTTATCCAATATAGATGTTTAACTGGTCAACAACTTCATGCATCCTGTTCTTTCCTATATTTGAAGATTAGGACTATGTTTAATTGTTTTCTGGCATCCTACTAGCTCTCTGAGAGATTTCAAAGATAATAGTCAGTGGTTTTGAGATCACTTCTCCAATATCTTGAATACTTTGGGGTATAATTATCTTGAGCTGATTCTGAATTTATTTAAAGTAGAAAGGAAGATTCTTATTATATCTTTACCAGTCCTAATTTGCTTCTCTCCCTTTTCTTAGTCATGCTAGGAAAGGCTCTCTTTATCCTCTGAAAGATTATAATTTTTATTTATTTATTTGCTATTTCCCATAATTACCTCTTCACTTTCTCCACACAACATCTTCCTTGACACTTCTTTTTATTTTGAAATGCTCTAAAAATGCTTCTTACTGTATTTTGCCAGCTGACCTTTATCCTTCCTCATTCCATTCCTACAGGCTTGAGTTACCAGCTAACTCCTTCTTAGTTATCCGCTTCTGTTTGGATTTCTGATACAACTTCCTTTTGCTTCTTTGTTTATTAATCACTATTTGACTATATGGCTATTCTTTTTTTTATTCTATTTGGCTTTTCTTTTTTTCTTTCTCACGTGAATTGCTGGTGGTTGCTGCACTCTTAGGATTTTTACAACCCCATTGACTTCAATCCCTCTTAGAATTTCAGGTCATACTGCCCACTGTTCATCTAAGTTCAGTAAGATCTGCCTTCCTGAAGTCAGCGTTTTTTCTCCTAGTTACTTTGAATTTCAATATCATGTGGAACAGGGGTGGGTTCTAACTTACCTCACTGCCGGTTCGCTTCCTCCCGCGCTGCATGGCTGCACCTCGTGGCTGCGCGCACGCTTTGCACGCGCGCGCATGCACAGTGCCAATTTTTTTAAAGCCCCCCCCCCAAAAAAGGCAAAAACAAGATGGTGGCGCATGTGCAGTGCCGGCAACTCGGCTTCTGCGCATGCGCAGAAAAAAAAAATACAAAAAAATAAATAAAAATAAAAATAATAATTCCAAAAAAAAGATGGCGGCGTCCACGGACCGGCACCGACCGAACCGGCTCTGTGACATCACCAGTGGGTTGCGAACCAGGAGGAACCAGGAGGAACCGGGAGGAACCCACCTCTGATGTGGAATGATTTTTCCAAAAGTGCTGCAAATATGAAGATATCTTTTCAAATGTAAATGATTAGTGCCTTGTAATAACAATAAAAGATTAATTTCATACTTAGCAAATACATGAGTATTTAGGTTTGATTTCATCTTTGCCTACTCTTCTTCTAGAAATAAATCTTTCAGGTTTGTTTATTTTAAAATTCTTCTAGATCAAGGTCAAATTATGTTAAGTATTTCTCTAAAAGTAGAGAAAAAAATTATATGATAATTCAGAAGCAACAGCTCTAAATTTCTTAATTTTGTCTCAGTGGCTTGAGTGTTTGAAGTCTTGAAATATCAGATTTGAACTCTAAAATGAATTCCAGATTTCTATCTTTCATTCATCACTAATATAATGTGTTGTATTTTGCTCAATTTTGTTTAATGTGTTCTTTTTTCATAGAAGCGGGTTTGTGTTCTTTGTTTTAAAATGTATTACCAAGAATATAAAATTGGTTTTCTTATTGGTTCTGATATATATTCACAATGTGTGAATTTGATAATTTCACACCCAATTGTGAATCGAACCATCACTATGTTCTGTTCCAATAGGTTTAGCCTGATAATAACATTAATTTGTGTTGAGCAAATTTTCACAGCTGAGCAAACAATTGTTTTTCCCCCCATTCAAATTCTTGCATATGTTGGGGATAATAGACTTCACCATGGGTAGGAGGTACACTGCAGTATCCTGTTACCCATACTAGATTTACACCAGGCATTACTCATTCAATTATACAATGCAAACATGATGTAAACATCAGATTAATCACTGGAGGAGAGTTGTAATTAGGAGTTTGTTCAGAAGACTATATGCTAAATATTTGGCTTCTCCTATTTGTTCTTTTTCTTCCTTAGTACTTATTTGCACATTTTTATTTTTTTAAACTTCTTCTTTTGCTCATCTTTCATGGCAATTTTGCCTAATCATTTTTTTATTTCCTTGAGTTTTTATATGCCTTTTAAATCCTGCTGCATGTTTTATGTCACTCAGGGGTGGGCTCCAACTTACCTCGCTGCCGGTTCGCTCCCTCCCACGCCTCGTGGGCACGCCTCGTGCATGCGCAGTAACAAAAAAGCCGAAAAAAATAAATAAAAAAAGCCGAAAAAAGATGCCGGAAGTCAGCTTCTGCGCATGCTCAGAAGGAAAAAATAAATTCAAAATAAATTCAAAAAAAAATTCAAAAAAAAAGATGGCGGCCCCCACGGACTGGCACGGACCGATCCGGTTCGGTGATGTCATTGTGACATCACCAGCAGGCCGCTACCGGTTCGGGAGAACTGGTCCGAACCGGGAGGAACCCACCCCTGATGTCACTTACAAAAATAAAATTTTCAGTGATGTGTGGAAAAAAAATATTTTTGCTGAATAAGAGCCCTTTTGGTTTTTTGATTATGAAGACAAATATTTCTCTTCATTCTCCTTGGAAGTGAAAGGAAATAACATAAACATCAATGCAATAAATCACTTTAAAAGAAGAAGTGAGCAACAAAGGAAGAATCACAATAACACATTAAAATACATCTAGTAACACAGCACCAATAAAATGCCTTATAGCAGTCAACTAGATGATGCGAATAATAAAAATGCCTTGTCTAGCACTGAAGAAATAAGACTGCAGGTGTTTCAGATATGGAAATATAGAAGACATTCCATCACTGGAATGCTACTTCAGGAAAAGCTCTTTTGATAGATCTCAAAAGAAGGAAAAGCTGAGAAAGGACTCTTCAAACCAGAAGTGTAGCCATTTAGATGTTGCTGAAGTTAAACTCCAGCAGCCTCAATCAGTGGGAACAACCATCTTTCCCATTCTTAAATGTGATGCTATTTCTTATAGACTTCCACTGGGATACTAGGATGACCATATGGCATTACTTGCAGATTTCCACTGGAAAAATTAATAGTTAACACAGTACACAAACGAGCCTTGAATATGGGTTAAACATGGTGGCACTTAAAAGACCTGTGCAGTCACAAGTCTGAAGGATTACATTCAAATTCATAGAAAGTAATATTTCCATTTTATTCTGCACTGGCCAGATCATGCTTGGAATACTTTGCATTTTAACTGTCAAGTACTACTCCAGGTCCACTGCAATTATTCTTTCTCTGGAAGTTGATACTCTCATAGCAAAACAAGACCTCAAATAGAGTTGGTTGTATCTAATCTGTATTTATAAAACGGTCATTTCGCAAATTCCTAATTTCTCCATCCTGCCAACAACCACCCTCACATTAATAGAATTGTGGAGAAGTTTCAGGAGTTTTCAAGAAGAGCTACCAGGATGGTAAAAGGAAGATAAATCAAGCAACCTAAGCAGTTTAGAAATATGCAAGTCTCTGGATCTATGCTAAAATCTGGTAAAAGGTTTTTTATTAATTTTATTGTAATTTCTTTGATGATTGTTGAGAATTGGGTGGCATACACGTTTAAATAATAGTATGACATCCTAGGTTCTTGGGAAGGACTTGATGCATGTGAAGACCAACATCAAGTAAAGAACTGGCAACTGTGACTATTGTTTAACCCTATTGTTGCAAACAGATAATAATCACCACCACCACCGATGGATTAAAAGTAAGAGTATTCAGACTGAATATTATGAGGAATAAACTAATCATAACAATTGTTAAAGTTGTGGAATAGCCACCCAGAGTAATGTTGGGCTCCTTCTTGCTGTCCACCTAGAACAGGGGTGGATTTCCCCTCACTGGAGGTTTTCAAAAGGAAGCTAAATGGCTGCTTTTAGAGATAGCAATAGCACTTAGACTTATATACCATTTCACAGTGCTTTACAGCCCTCTCTAAGCGGTTCACAGAGTCAGCATATTGCCCCCAACAGTCTGGGTCCTCATTTTACCCACCTCGGAAGGATGGAAGGCTGAGTCAACCTTGAGCCGGTGAGACCCGAATTGCCAAACTGCTGGCAGCCAGCAGTCAGCAGAATTAGCTGCGGTACTGCATTCTAACCACTGCGCCACTGCGGCTGATGATTTAGCATATTCCTGCTTTAAGCAGAGAAATGGACTATGTCACATATGAGAACACTTCCAACTCCTCTATTTTAAGATACTGTAAATGAGACCAATTTCTAACATGAAGAATCATCCTAAGGGATCCAATACATTTGCAAACATGAGCTGTGAAAAATCTTGCTAAATCTTAACTTGCTCACCAAGTTCTATAATTATATGGCCACTTTTTTACAGCAGTATTTCTTTATTTAGTTCGAAGTGGTGTTGCATATTGCACAAAGTTTCCCTTCTCTTTCCTTTAAAGTTTCCAAGAACCTCAACAGGAATGTAGGATCAAAAGAGAAGCCTCTTGCCAATTACTTTAAGCTCAGAAATTAGAGCATATCTCAAAAGAAGACAGTGGACATCATCTGTACTGTTGCCCAAGAACCTAGACACAGCTTGTCCACAAAGAGCTGAATATGACTCAATGAGACTTTATCTTTTATGATTCAATAGACTTCAAATTTTAATGAACAATTTCTTTTGAAGTGACAGCTATTAGAAATGTCCTGTGGAAACGTTTCATTGTGAACTATTCTTATGTCTCCTCAAATACATGTACAGTATTGATAAATAATGGCAAAATAATGCCATTTTCCTTTGGACTGTGCCCAAAATTATCCTGTGATGGTGCACATATATTGCTATGTTATGGATCGTTATGGATGTTTCATGAAAACATTGATACAATTATGATTCCCAAATGCATTTGCTTCTACTGTACTCAACATTTCTTATTTGGCACTTGTTTGTTGTTTCATACATGAAAAGTTTGATGAGTTAATCTGTTTTGAATTAGATGGGTCCAATTTGTAACAAGTAGCTGTATGATTTTTCAAGTCTTTTCAACATTTTGGATGTAAGAGACTGCAAATAGTATGAATTTCCTTGTCCTTCTTTAAAAAATGATACTACTTAAGGTTACATACCTATTCTCTATCTTGTCTAAAATCTTTACAAAATAAGTAGTCCCTCAATAGCATTTAATAATTTATGTACTCAGCAGTTCCTGGTTTAGCAAGAATTGTGAAAATAGTTTTAGACACAAATTCATCTGTTTATTACCGTTAAATTGTTCATGGAGGCATTATTTTGCCAGAAAAGTATTGGGCACGAGGATTATATTCTCCTTTTCAGAGTTCATACTCTTGGAATTCTGTAGGGTTTTTTTCTCATTTCTGCAAATTTAGGCCATTTGTTTTACAATATGTATATTAAATCATGTATTGATTCATGTTTCAGTGAAATGAATGCATTACATGTCACAAGAAAGTAAGCCAAGGTAGTTTATCAACACATGAATGAATGGTCTTTCATTCTTGTAAGGATTAGCTTCAAACATGTCCTAAAGTTACATTTTAATTCTAAAAAACTCTTCAAAAGCAGCAGGTTGAAAGGCTGCCAAGAACAAGGTGATTTTTAATAGGCAGCTGGGGAAAAAAGCCTAATTATTTATTTATGTGAGTCTTCTAATTATTGTTCAAAGAAGTTGCCATAGCAGAAATGCCTGACTGTAAAGTCCTCACACCCACTAGACAACTGTTGAGGGCCAATTTGGAGCCTTGATGGGAAATCTAATCCAAACTAGAAACTTCTTCAGATTAGGATAGATCAATGGCCAAAACCTTCATCTGGATACTTTCATGGGGTTCCTTTTATTCCAATGATAATTTTCCTCTCAGAATTAATTTAGCTATTGAATTCAGCCCAAGTCAGTTTATGCCTGTGGTCAAAATCAAGCTTGTGTTCCTTCCTGTCTATATGCAAAAGCCAATTGGAAGAACCTCAAACTCTTCTCAATGCTTACAATGGAATTGTTTCCTCCACTGTCCCTTTTCCCCCTTCTGTTCAATTGTGTCCAATTCACAGAGACTGTCTGGATAAATTTCTGCAGTTTTCTTGGCAAGGGTTTTTCAGAAGTGGTTTGCCATTCCCTCATTTTCCACTGCCATTTAATGACCACAAAGTAACTGAATGAGTGAGGTAGGCTCTGTGACACAATTCAGTCCCTCAAATCTCTATACTACCTGCCACTACAGCGGTACTATCTAATATTTGGGTTGGCTGAATTTGCATTGAGATCTATAGTTCAGTTTTATTCTAAATCAAATACGTATTAAAGTCAGGAGGATGGCAAGTCCTCATTTGCTACGTTTTCTTAATTAAAAATATTCAAACCTCAGGATGTGATTCACACTTTGAACTGCAAAGAATTTTAACTACTACAAGCCATTAATATAGAAATTCAGAGTAATGGTACTTTCAAATAAATCTACTTAATATTTAGTAATTAATTATTATATATTGGGCAAAGTTTGAAAAGGTTTAGATAATCATTGCCTTTGTAATGGCTAGAAAAATGCAGTTAGTTTTCTATCATGGCGTTATAATTTAACATCAGTTAAAATATTAAATATTAGCTACTCTTTCTCATACTTAATATTTTTATTACAGACAATTTCTCACCACATTTAATCTTATCAAAGAAAATATTTTGTTGGGAAACACAATAGTAGAACTTATCAGCTTTGCTCCATCAGAATTACAATATACCATACATTTAAACAATTGTATAGCTTATGAAGTGGGTAACTACACTTCTCCAAAATTATTATACCTAGCATAATTTAAAACAGTATAGGAATATGCCCTAATTTCTTTAGAATTATTATTCGAGTGTTAAATAGCCTTTTTGAAGAGAAAATAGTTAATTGGAATTGCAACATTGATATACAGCATATAAACAAATCTGAAAGCAAAAAAAAAAAAAAAAATTTATAGAAAATAAAAACAAAAAAAAAAAAAAAAGATTTATAGAACTACATTCTGGCAAGGGAGACAGATTAGAACGCATAATTAAATGTGTAAATCAACAATCAGAGAAAATGTCATATTACTTTTTTGCTATTAATTAAAAAGGAAAATGTTGGGGGAAAATGCTCTGTCAGACCTCCTCAAGTTATTGTGATCATCTTTGTCGTCATTTAATGGAAGGAGCAAAAGCTCCTTCCATTAATGGCTACTTTTCCTTCTCATATTCCATTTTGACGCTGTTAAAATGTGTTGTTAGGTCAGGGGTAAGTGAAATGACGCACGATGGTTGCTAAGTATTTCATAAGTACCAGAATAGTTAATTAGATATATTTGTATGAGCTAATTTCAGTGCCGGAAATTGCTGTAAACTTCTTTTTTCCTATATATGCAATTGCGATCATTCTGCAAAATGGATGCGTATAGAGAATTTCAGTAACATTTTATGTAGTTTCATGTATAATATATCTATTCATAGCTGTTGGATTTAATAGAATTTTTGAATAGGAGAGGCCTGAAGAGAGTTAAAATACTACCTGTACAAAATACTCATGCAACACAATACATTATAAAATACATTGCAAGAAACTAAATGTTTTACTTATACCCTGAACGTGTTGACTTTCTGAGGAATTGCCTACCCGTTTCTTTATGATTTAATGTACCTTAGCTGTGCATTATTTTTTAGGCACTAGACAGAACCCCTACTGAAATTTTCTACTTTTTTCCACCTTTAAATAATATGAGATCAGAGTAGCAGTGCTTCTGGACTATAGAACATTCAAAACAATTGTATTTTACAGTATTGCATGGAGAGAATGAAAGATCCAATCTCTGTTCTTTCTCTTTCCCTCTCTCTCTCTTTTATAATAGCAGACAACGTTAGGCATAGTTGAGCAGCTGCTACTAAAGCACTTGGGAAACATCTTAGTCCTCTGGTTGCTATGAAGAACCATAATGTTTTTTTGGCTAGTAAAATGGAAAAATGCTGGCAGGCTGTCAACTGAATTGCTCGAATGAACTGATCTGCCAGTGAAAGAGCACAGCTAATGTTCATTGGAGTACATTCACAGAGGCACAAAAAGTGCCTGTGGAAGTTTGGTAGAGATTACCATTCAGTGAATTGAATCTGCCATTCTCTGTGGACAATTAACTATTTTGCTTTCCCCTACTCCCTACCATAAACTTCTACTATAAACTTGGGAGTAAAAGCTCTTGAACATAAAATGTCTTTTTACTGGAATGCATAGGATTGCAATGTCAAATATAATGTAAATAAACATGACCTGCCAAGTTGACTATGTTAAAAAATTAAAAATGCAAGGCTCTTTAGAGAAAAATTAGGTTAATATAAATATTTCAATAGTTGCAAGTTTTTTAAAGCTGTTTGTTGAACTAAATAGCTAATGGACTTATAAAGATATTATTTATTTGGCAAATAGTTTCTGTGGCCAATACGGCAGTCATTGTGTTTTGTAATTTGGAGACTACCAGATTTTTCAATTCAACAAAACTGAAAAAGCTCCTTATATCAACTTTGCTTGATGGCTATTTGAGGGTAAATACATTAACTTAGTTTTGTTCTGATTGACTGATACCTACCTAAAACTTCAAATTATGTCATGTTTTATAAATATAAAGGCCGTTTAGTTAATTTCTGTTGTATTTTCCACTGGATGATGGATTTGTGTACCTTGCTTAGGATGGAAATAGAAACAGGACATTGACTGCTGGAATTAGCATTCATAAAAATAGGAGGCTTAAAAAATACAATTATACATTTTGAGCTTGAATGTTAATTTAACATTGCTTACAACCAAGCAAAGGTACAAAGAAACATCCGGTTTATCTGTCTTGAGACGTCTCTCCTCATGTTCATTGACAAATGTAATTGATACACACATGGCTACAAAAATAGTTTGTTCTGCCATCTCTATTTTTCCTGGGTTTTAATGATTATGTGTCTAGAACAGTGTAAAAAAATGCATAAACACAAAATACTCATGAATGGTTCTGACCCAGCTCCCCAAACACGACAAACCCTCTGAAGTTAAATCAATGATTCCTTTATTAGGAGCGCCAGCAGCCCTGGCAAAAAGTTTCTTTTTCACCGCAGGCTAACAAGTCTGTCCGGCAGGGAGATCTGCCACATATATTCATCTCCGCCCCCTGCCTTTTATCCCCAGAGCTAGGGTGGCACTTCCCTAGCAGTGGTGGCTCTTCCTTCCCAAGGATCGGCCCATGGATTTCCACTGCTCTCCTCTCTTCTGCCTTCTGCGCATCCGCATGTCAGGCACTGGACCTAGCTGTTCCTCCTCTTCCTCATCAGCCACCTCCAGACCTAGGGGCTGTTGACTCTCCATCTGAGGGCTGATGGACGGCCCAGGCTCCGTCTCTGTCTCTCTCTGCCAGCTCTATTCCCTCTTCCCCCTCGGAGCTCTTGGGTTGCCTTGATGCTGACCCTGACTACCATGCCTCCTCCTCCTCTGATTCGGCCGTTGGAGAGGCCGACAGGCCACAACATGAATATTATAAAACAGCGGTCTTCAACCTTTCGGGCTATTTCTGGACCGGTGGCGATGGGGGGGGAGAGGAAATGGTTTCGCATGCGCAGCACCACTTGCACAAATGCAGCTTCACACATGTGTGATTGCCTGCCACTTGTGTGGCACAGTTTTCAAAAGACTGCGGCCCGGCACCAGGTTGCAGACTGGGGCTGGGGACCACTGTTATAAACAGTTGACTGATCTAAAAGAATTTAAATTAATTTTTGGGGGGGATAGAAAGACAAGGAAGAGGTTGGTTAAACTGTGGGATTGTCCATACTGCATAGTTAGACTCTTGCCAGAACAGGTTAACAGCCATTTGGCTACAATAAAAAAGGATTATGTGGCCCTTTATTAATTCCCCAGTCATCATCAAGGGACCTCAGGATGTGCCTTCCTGCTCCATTTCCAAAAGTACCCTTTTCCACATTATGTCTCCTCAAGGGCTCTATCCATTTCAGACAGTATATTTCACTTTGTTGCACAATTCGTTGGCTATTTAAAAGAGGGAGAAACACTTCTTCAGTCAGGTCACAGCTTACCGAATGCTATTAATAGCACAAAGATTATAAAACACCTGGTTTGAAATGGAAAAGAGCAGGTTCAAAACCCATCAAAACCTCTTTCGCATTACTAGTTTTCTTTTCGTGATCTTCTTTTTCTATTCTATGTGTGAATTGTTTTTTTAAATGACTTGTAAAATTAGGCTCGGAGAAAGAGAAATAATAATTAAAAACATTATTGCTGCATTTTGAATATGCAAACTTTTATTTACAAAGCAAGTGCTTTAACCAACATGCTGTTATAGCATATATGGTTAAGACAGTTCTAAAAGACATTAGAAAGAAATACGGCAGTAAGAAAGGATTATTTTTAAAGAGCTTGTGCTCCTCTCCCCAACAGGCACACACACACACACACAGAGACATACCCCTTTCTCTCTCTTCCTCCCTCCATTTATCATCTATCTATTCATAGATCTCCTTCTCTCTCTCTCTCTCTCTCTCTCTCTCTCTCTCTCGTGTGTGTCCATAAAATATAGGAAGATAAGTTATTGGCAACGATTTTCCAGGAAGAAAATGGTGGGAGTTTACATCAGTGGGGGAAATTGTCCAATGAAAAGACATGGTTGCCTGTTCTCCAAAGTGAATACCTTGCAAGTTACATTCTGGACAGAATTTTCTTCAGTTGCTTAAGGACATGTCAATCTATACAGAGGTGATTAATTGGCAAGTTTAGATATGCCTTAATTGCCTTATGCTTATAGAATGGAATGGAATGGAATGGAATGGAATGGAATGGAATGGAATGAAATAGAATAGAATAGAATAGAATAGAATAGAATAGAATAGAATAGAATAGAATAGAATAGAATAGAATAGAATAGAATAGAATAGAATAGAATAGAATAGAATAGAATAGAATTCTTTATTGGCCAAGTGTGATTGGACACACAAGGAATTTGTCTTTGGTGCATATGCTTTCAGTGTACATAAAAGATAAGATATATTCATCAAGAATCATAAGGTATGATATTATGTTTATCTATTTGAATACAATTTTGATAAGGAAGGCCTTGATATTTCAGATGTATTGGGCTTGATCCTTTTTTTCCTTGAGTTTGAAAATAATGATGATAATATGATGATGATGATGATGATAAGAGGGAGGGAGGGAGGGAGGGAGGATCTGTAGTGGTCATGCAGAAATCCTTGAGCCAACAGAGAAACAACTTACATTTTAATTGTTATATTTTTAGGCAGAACAATGGATTCTTAAGATACGTTGGAACTCCTTGTGCAATTTGTATGATGGCAGAGTAGTATAAAGCTTCAAATTCCATAAGATCCTTTGGAGAGAACTCAGAAAAGATATAGCAGTCTTCCAATAAAATCAACAGACTTCATGTAAACAGAATCCTATGAATGTATTTTCTATGATACATTAGGGATAGCGTATCTATCAGGTAAACTTGTCATGTATACAGATATAATAAAAACAAAATCACATTTAGCTATTAAGTAATTGATATATAGAAAGCTAGTTTGGCATAGTGGTTAAGGCATCAAGTTAGAAACTAGGAGACCATGAGTTCTAATCCCACCTTAAATACAAAGCCAACTGGGTGATCTTGGGCCAGTCATTTTCTCTCAGTCCTAGGATGGAGGCAATAGGAAGTACTTCTGAAAAACCTTGCCAAGAAAACTTCAGGCACTTGTCCAGACAATCGCCAAGAATTGGACATGATTGCATGGAAGAAAACAAAGAATTGACATTTAATAGTAAAACAGATCTACCAATGTTTACAATTGAGTGTAAATAAATGAACAAACTATACTTTTATAGTCACTAAACCTATTTCTTAATTTTCCTTGCAGACTTGTGATCAGATTAAAACTCTGACTGGGGAAAAAAAGCGCAGGGGGACTTTATCATGTCTTTTAAAGACAATGTAAATTTAGGGAGGGGCAGAGACATTTTTTACAACCCTCCTCCAATAGAGGCCTGCTTCCATGTGAGTGAAATTCCATAGGCAACATCAACAATTAATGTTAGGCATCATAAGTGTTGTAAAATATAATTTTCATCCTAGGTTAACTATCAATGTAGAGCCTATCTATGGATGTATGGAAGACAGTTATGTAATTAAATAATTTGAACATTGTGTTAATAATAATATTTTAATATTTGGCTCACCTGATTTATTAGTTCACATTTATAGAGGCAGTGAGTCAGATTGATTACATCTGAAGAGGCAATCCTACTTTGACAAAACAGAACCTGGCTATGGTACAGAACTCTTATTTGTAAAATATGAATATCTACTCTTCCCTTTTTATGGGAATTATCTTCTTTTGGAGTAAATCAGAACTCATTATTTTGGAATTTCCTTCTGTTTTATCCAACCGATATCCCATGCAAAAACTGGAAGTTCTGAGTAGGCCAAATTGGCATTTGATTGACCTGTTCCTCACTATGCACAACGTTTTCTCATCTATGCCTGTAGCATATTGCCATCTCTGGTCTTAGATGGGGTAACACTGCCCTGGACAGACCCAGTGCATTCTTCTGGACTCATGACTACTGCTTGAGCAGTTAGCAGTTCTGGCCAGGAGGGTCTTTACACAGCTATAAGTTGTGCACCAATTATGATCTTTCCTGGACCAAAAAATCCTGCTCACAACCACTGATGCCCTAGTCACCTCCCATCTTGACTATTGCCATTGCAATGCACTGTACATGGGGCTGCGCTTGAAAAGTCTTGGGAAGTTAGTTCAAAATGCAGTGGCCCACATGGTTTTGTGCAGACCTAGATGTGCACATGCGGAATGAGACAACTTGCCACAGCCAACTCACTGCAGCAAACTCACAGCAGCCAACTCACAACAGCCAAATTGCCACAGCCAACTTGCTATGGCCAGCTCGCTGCAGAACACCTCGCTGCAGGATAATTCAATAATTCAATTTAATTATTTAAAATAATTTTAAAAATAATAATGTAACTCTTTTCTCACAGTGAGTTGTCCCGTGGTAAGTTGGCCATGGTGAGTTGGCTGCAGCGAGCTGGCCATGGTGAATTGTTCTAGACCCATGCACATGTGCCATATGTCCTGCAGCAGCTGCATTGGTTGCCAATTTTCTTCCAGGTCCAAATCAAGGTGCTGGTTGTCACTTTCAAAGCCCTATATGGCTTGGAACTAGTTTATTTGAAGAACCGTCTTTTCCTGGTCATATTTACTTGACCCACCATAGTGTGAAGGCAGGGGATGCTACAAGTCCCCTCTCTTAAGGTCAGCCATCTAGTGTGATCAAGAAGAAGGGCCTTCTCTGAGGTGGCTCCCTCCCTATAGAACATCATCCCTGCAGAGATAAGATTTGCCCCCACTTTGACACTCTTTCACAGGGCTTGAAAACCTGGTTTTGCCAATGGACCTGGGGATCCCAGAGTGGAATGGAGCTCATCAAGTGGCTTATTTGATTGTTGTCACCCGGGGGGGTGTGTGTTATTGCTTTTTATTGTTTTTATATGGTTTTTAATCTTTTAATCTCAGCATCACTGAGAGTGAGTTGGGTGGTCATATACATTTTCTTAAATAAATAAATAAATTCTGGATCTCTGGTTTTTCTCAAATTTTCTTTACTTTCAGAAAGTTTGTTGGTTCTCCTATCCCATTCTTTTCAGAAGTCTTTATTTCTTTTAATAAAGATTTTGTTATTCTTTATTTCTAGCTACACATGCCTCCATTGTTCTAAGCTCCCATCTGTGATTGCCTGTATTTCTGAATCCAAAAAAGCTTTGTGAAAAGAGTTCCCATGTTCTACTTTCCCTTGGGACTTAACTGAAGTTTAAGAAGCCAGGAAGACTGAAAACCTTTGAAGACATGACCTTCCTCTCAGTTCTTTTTTAAGTACAGCAGGATAAAAATTGTAAATCCCATCCATAAAAATAGGGCTGAAATTAATACATAGTACAGTTGAAACAATAGATGAGTTCTTAATCATCAGACCTCAATGAGACTAGCTGACAAAAAAAGGTAGAAGTAAGGTTTGGCATACCGCGGCCCGTTCACCGTGGCCCGTTTGCCGCTGCCGCGGCCCATTCACCACAGCCTGTTTGCCACGGCTCGTTCGCCACCGTCGCCCATTCGCCACCGATCGAACAGCTGATCAGCACCACACCAACTCCCCTCCCCCTACCGCAATATTCGCTCTATAAGACGCACAGACATTTCCACCCACTTTGGGGAGGGGGAAATGCGTCTTATAGTCTGAAAAATACGGTAAATGTGCAATCTAGCGCAAATATAATATTCCCATTTTAGGGTGATGCATATTCCATTTTTAAAATCAGTGAGTAAACTGGCATCCTGAGCTAAACCAGCATTCTCTATATAAAAAGCAGTATATTTACATACTGGATATTAAATCCTTCAGTTTGATCTTTGTTTATATGCAATAGGTAGAAAATGATAGGGTCCTCCTTGGTCTAATAACAGAGGCACAATGAGTACAATGTCTGAACTTGAAAAGGCACCCTACAAAAGACTCTCTATAGAGGAGGAGAAACGGGTGGTCTATTGACAACTACGATTGAATGTACTGGTGTCAGCTTATGCTGTAATCACAGAATGTAAAAACATTGTTGCATCTAACAAAGGACTTTTGGCACCTTTATACACCAGCAATGCACATTGGCAGTTTAGAGCTTGTTGTCGGCTTGGCTTAATGTCTGCCAGTTCACTGAGAGTGAATTGAAGTTATATGAGCCAGATGCATGGGGAATAAAAAGACTTTTGTGTATACAATTGAACCTGTCTTCCTCTGTTTTCAAGGGACAGTAAACAGAGGGGAAGGCAATATGGTAAACAGAGGGGGAAAGCAGCTATTCTTGGCTATTGACAATAGCAGCCATGATAGCAATAGAAGATTTGAAAAGAAGAATGGATTTTCATATGCCGGGTGTGTGTCGATGCGTTCCCAGTCAGAATGGAGCCTTAATTCTTATCCCACTCATCATCTTCTGAGCCTTTGTCATCTACAGAATAAAAGATTGAGAGGAGTTTGAACGGAGGAGAGCATTAAATCAGTAGCCCCATGTGATTTTCTCCCCTCCATTTATTAGAGTCCTGATTAGAGTCCTAAATTCAAACTCCTCTCAATCTTTTATTCTTCCTTTCATGACCTTGATGACCTGCTGGCATTTGCTAAAAATCATGGAAAATAGATTTTCTTACATTGATCTGCAAAAATTATTTTAAAAAAAAAACCTCACCTGAAAAGAAAACAGCAGTAGACTAATTTCATAATGGTGTTTAGATCATAAAAATGCCTAATAAAAATTATACATAATGGAAATGTACCTGTTTAAGAATGAAAGCAGAATAACTTTTCAGACTGGAACATATTAGTATGCTAATATGAACTGTAGAATGAACTAGGTTTACTGATTCTTGTAGCTCAACTTTTTGCTTCTAGAACTTGATAGTTGATTTTTTTGTATGTTCGTTTTCTTATGTCTTGGAGTTTTCAACACAGTATATTAATTTGCTTGGAGACAAAGAGTTTGCAGAAGTTCTTTTTATTCAGTTATTGAACTGATGTTATATACTGTAGTATTGCTAGGAGGTTTTAGGCTTCCCCAGGGGTGGGTTCCAACTTCGCTGCCAGTTCGCTCCCTCCCATGCCGCGTGGGTGCGCCTCATGGGCGTGTGCACGCTTTGCACGTGCGTGCATGCGCAGTAACAAAAAATCCGAAAAAAACCCCAAACAAACAAAGCCGAAAAAAATATGGCGACCGCATGCACAGTGCCGGAAGTCGGCTTCTGTGCATGCTGAGAAGGGGGGAAAAAATTAAAAAAAAATTCAAAAGAAAAATTAAAAAGAAAAATTAAAAAATTTTTTTAAAAAAAGATGGCGGCCCCCACGGACCGGCACCAACCGATCCGGTTCGGTGATGTCATCGTGACATCACCAGCGGGCCGCTATCAGTTTGGGAGAACCGGTCCGAACCGGGAGGAACCCACCCCTGGGCTTCCCAAGTGAGTGCTGGATGACTTAAGCCTGTCACTTACATTCAATGTAACCTTTTTTTTAATTTATATCCCACCTTTATTATTGTTACAAATAACTCAACGTGGCAAACATATCCAACACATCTTTCTCCTATTTTCCCCACAACAACAATTGAAGTGAGTTTGGCTGAGAGAAATTGACTGGTCCAAAGTCATCTAGCTGGCTTTCACAGCGAAGGCCATGAATTTTGTAGGATAGTTGTTATAAGAATTATATGAGGGAGCCTCTTATATGCTGCTCAAATTCCCAGAGGGGAAAAAAGGGATATCATAAATAAAATAAAATAAAATATTGGGTTTGTTTTGCATTCTACAACCAACTCTTTGTTACTAAGTTTGGCAACAGATCACTGCTTTGCTTTACCTATAACTGGTATGTAATGGTGGTAGGGATGTTGGCAGTAGAGTAACTTTAATTCTTTACAGATTTCATCCAGAATGAGTGTTCTGTGCTTGTTCTTTGCAATAGATTTTAGTTGCTCCAATTGGAGTTTTCTTGTCAATGAAAATAACAGATGTTTCCAATTGAAGTTGAATCTGAATTACAGTTATACTGGATGTATCTGTAGATGAAAGATCAATGGATGAATTTTGAAGCATAGTGAAAACTTTGCTGTGTTTCCAGTTACATAAGATAAAACATTATTTTTAAAGTTAATTACCACAGTTTTATTGCAATTATATGCACATTTATTGGGAGTAAACTCCATTGAATTAAATGGAATGTATGCAGTGGTGGGTTTCAATTTTTTTTACTACTGGTTCTGTGGGTGTGGCTTGGTGGATGTGGCATGGCTTGGTGGGCGTGGCAAGGGAAGGATACTGTAAAATCTCCATTCCCACCCCACTCCAGGGGAAGGATACTGCAAAATCTCCATTCCCACCCCACTCCAGGGGAAGGATACGGCAAAATCCCCAGAGATCTCCATTACCACCCCACTCGGGGGCCAGCCAGAGGTAGTATTTGCCGGTTCTCCGAACTACTCAAAACTTCCGCTACCGGTTCTCCGAACTACTCAAAATTTCTGCTACCAGTTCTCCAGAACTGGTCAGAACCTGCTGAAACCCACCTCTGAATGTATGCCTAACTAGATTAGTGCTAATCCAATATATCAGACTGTACATTTGAAAAATTTAAAGAAACATCTTCATAATTATCACAGTTTCATCTAAGGAACAAACAGTCAGTTTAAAGGTATTTATTTATTTTGCTTACTTACATGCTTTGTTTTCTTTTTCTTTTTCAGGTAAGTACCATTCTGAACAAGAGATTTGGGGGTAAGTGTATTGAACCGGAGTAGATATTTCTGTTGGGCAACCATTCTGCAAACTGAATATTCCAATTGCTTCTGCATGTGAAAATTACTGGTCATGATTAGTCCAAAAGTAAGTTCAGAATGAGACATATTCAACAACACAGTTGGGTAAATATAACCATGTCAATGTATTAAGATATAGCTTGGATTGTGTTTGAATGTTTTTCATTTTAACACTGTCTTCTGCCTTGAGAATGCCTGAATGATAGAATTTGGTTTTTCTTTTTTTCTTCAGTCCCTTTATGTGCTCTTATTGAAAAAGCTTGAAATTTCTTCGTATAATTAGGATTTTTTAGAGAACCATCTGCATGATTGCTATTTATCTGAGTGACGTAACATCATGCTGTATGAATAGCCAGATTTCAGAAAAGGACTGAAATTTGCAACTGTGGATAAGCTTATCTCTAATTATACATACACGATTAAGCTATAGTTAGTAACTTCATTCTCTTTGAAGAATCCTTGGTTTTGAAATTCATAGGGTCTCTTCTAATGCAACCTCTTCCCCACAAAAGATTGAGTACTTATTAGCTCTGCTAATAGATGCAAACTTACCCATATTGATAATATTTCAGAATTTTGCTGTATTTTACTGGAAATTGAGATACCTGCAAGATGTCACCTTATTTATCACTTATAATATTGCATTACCTATTCTTAAAAATGATTTCTATGTTGGTTGTGGTGTATATAGCTTTTTGTAATTTACAGATGGAAATTTTTTATACATATTTTCTAAGTATTATTATTAAATCTATTTTAAGATCACATGTTTTCTGAATACATAGGCTTTATTTATTTGTTTGTTTGTTTGTCAAACATATACAAGATAACAAGTATAGGTATGAACATAAACATGAACAAAGGAAGTAAATACAGATAAATGGGGACAGTAAGACAGGGACGGTAGGCACGCTGGTGTGCTTATGCACGCCCCCTTTATGGACCTCTTAAGAACAGGGTGAGGTCCACAGTAGACAGTTTGAGGTTGAAGCTGTGAGGGTTTGAGGCTGTAACAACGGAGTCGGGTAGAGCATTCCAGGCATTGACCACTCTGTTGCTGAAGTCATATTTTCTGCAATCGAGTTTGAAGCGGTTTACCTTGAGTTTGTATCGATTGTTTGCCCGTGTATTATTGTGGTTGAAGCTGAAGAAGTCGTTGACAGGCAATGACTTCTTATAGCAGACAATTTTGTGTACTATGCTTAGATCGAACTGCAGGTGGCACAGTTCCAGATTGACCAAGCCCAAAATTTCAAGGCTGGTGGCATAGGGAATTCTATTGTGAGTAGAGGAGTGGAGTACTCTTCTCGTGAAATACCTCTGAACCTGCTCAATCGTGTTAATGTCCGATATACAGTGTGGGTTCCAGACGGACGAGCTGTATTCAAGAATTGGTCTGGCAAAGGTTTTGTATGCCTAGTTAGCAATACAGTGTTACCGGAGAAGAAGCTTCTCAAAATTAGGTTAACAACTCTTAATGCCTTTTTGGCAATGCTGTTATAGTGAGCTCTGGGGCTTAGATCGTTTGAGATGAGTACTCCTAGGTCCTTGACAGAGTGAGGGTCGTCTACGAGATCGTGTCCGCCCAACTTGTATTTGGTGTTCTGATTTTTATTGCCAATGTGTAGGACGGAGCATTTATTAGTTGAAATTTGGAGTTGCCAATTGCGCGACCATTCTGACACATTGTCAAGGTCGCTTTGTAGGGCAGCAACATTGTCAGTGATGTTAAATAATTTTACATCATTAGCGAAGAGGATGCAGCTGCTTTTAATATGATTGCATAGGTCGTTGATGTAAAGCAGAAAGAGTGTGGGTCCTAAAACACTGCCTTGGGGGACACCGCTGATAACTGGTGCCGGATTTGATAGGGCCCTCCCTATTTTGACTATTTGTTGCCTGTTTGACAGGAACGTGGCTATCCACTTGTGCAGGGGTCTGGAGATGCCGTAAGAACTTAGTTTCAACAGTAGTTTGTCATGCACCACTGAATCAAAGGCTTTGCAGAAATCTATGTAAGTTGCATCTATTGCTTTACCCCAGGGGTGAAATCCAGAAGGTTCTGACAGGTTCTGGAGAACCGGTAACCGAAATTTTGAGTAGTTCGGAGAACCGGTAGCGGAAAGTTTGATTATTACCGGCAAATACCACCTTTGGCTGGCCCCAGAGTGGGGTGGGAATGGAGATTTTGCAATATCCTTCCCACTCCTGGGGATTTTGCAGTATCCTTCCCCTGGAGTGGGGTGGGAATGGAGATTTTGCAGTATCCTTCCCCTGGAGTGGGGTGGGAATGCAGATTTTGCAGTATCCTTCCCCTGCCACGCCCACCAAGCCACACCCACCAAGCCACACCACGCCCACCAAGCCACGCCCACAAAACCGGTAGTAAAAAAAATTTAGATTTTACCACTGCTTTACCCTGGTCAAGATGTGTGGTCCAAATGTTTCTGCAACTTCTGTAGGAGTTGCAGGTTACAGGACAAATTTTTCCCGAAACCAAACTGCTTGTTAGAAAACAGATTGTTTGTTTCTAAGTGGAGAGTGATGGATTGGTTTATATTTGATTCCATTACTTTACAGGTGACGCAACACAGTGAGATTGGTCTGTAATTTTCTACTAGACTAGGGTCTCCCTTTTTAAAAATAGTTATGACCGTGGCTAATGATCATAAGTTGGGCAAGGAGCTGGTTCTGAAAGATACCTCATAGATTGTGCATAGAGGTTCAGTTAGGGCAGTGGCAAGCTTTTTCGAGAAGTAGGCACATAATCCATCAGGGCCAATAGATAAAGATGGCTTTAGGTTACGTAGTGCCATTTCAACGTTACCTACTATAAAATCAATATGTAGTAAATCAGTAAAAGTACAATTTGTTATGGTACGACTAGGAAATGGGGGGCAGCAGCCATTGCTGTCAACAAAGACTGAGCTGAAGAACGTATTGAAGAGGTTGGCCTTAACAGCTTCATCGTTACAGTCTTCCCCGTTAGGCCCTTTTAGGGGTGGGACAGTTTTTGAGTCTTTAAGTTTGAAATTATAGAAGGTTCGGGTGGATTTCGAGTTTTAACAATTCTTCCTCCTGTTTGCAATGGTAATTGGTGCATTCTGCCTTTATCTGGCAGCATAAGGCTTTGTAGCGGTTTTTAAAGTTAGCTACGTAGCCAGTTTTGTTTTCTCACCAAAGAGTTTTTTTTAATTGTAACTTTCTTATTGTTATGGGTAATTTGGGTGTTGTTTTTTTTTTTTTTGGCTTTAGGGGTTAATGACTCTATTGACTTCGAGCAAAAAAGCGTTATAATGGTCTTCTGCAGTATTACAACCTGTGAACAAAAGGTGCCAATCAAGAGATGTGAGGTTGGCAGCTATGAGATCATAGTTGGCTTTTTAAAAATTATAATTAGGAGTCCCATCATTATGACCCCCTTTGCAAAGACACAAGTTGAGACAAAAATCATACTGTGATCACTGTTGGAAAAAAGTTCTATAACTTGTACACCATAAATGAGTTTAAGCTATTGCAGAAGATGAGATCTAAGCAATTGTTGAGCCTAGTGTTGTTCATTACCAACTGCTCCAGCCCCAGAGTCGTAACAGCATTGTACAGGGTTGCATGTATAGGTTCCGTTGTACATTTGTTTAGGGTCCAATTAATAAGAGGCAAATTGAAGTCACCAAGAAAGATAAAGGGATGCGAGCAGGAAGCTGCCCACGTTAGTAGTGTAATTAACTTGTTCATATGACCAAGGTCATAATCAGGGGCTCTATAACATAGCAAGAAACGAACTATGGTATTTAAGGACAGTTCACAGACAGTGGTCTCAGGAAGAGCAAGCTCCTGTGTACTATTAATCTTTTTCAGACCTAGGGACTTTTTATAGAAGATAGCAACACCACCCCTCTACGGTTTTCACGGTCAGACTGGAAAACGTGATAGTCACTTACTGTAATAAGGAAGTCTGGAAAGGATACATTCAACCACGTTGACAAAAATAAGGTTGAATAGGGCTGCATTTAGAAGCAGTAGGAATTTGGGCATTTTGTTTGCAAGGCTTCTTGCGTTAAGTAGCTTGTATTTTATGCCTGTAGGGGTGGACCTGGAAGAAGTTGGAGGTGTGCATGCCTAGTTTAAGTTGTTGGGGGGGGGCGGTTGGTGGGACGCAGGCTGCTGGTCTTGCGTTTAATACAGTCAGTGCGGTAGTCTATGTACAGGTCAGTCTCTCCTTGGTCCTGGTGTCTTTTGAGCTCCGAGCAAAACTCGCAGGCCTGGGCACATTGTAGTATGGACAGGTCGGGCCGTGAACGAAGTTTCTTATGATTTGTGCAACTTTTGGCGAGTGAGTTTATTGTGGAGATGAATTTGCATTTGCTAGTTTCACTCTTGCAAACGACTCTGCTGAAGCATGGGGCCACCGAGCCATCGCTGTTCTTGAACTCATTTCCCGTCACGGGAAATGTTGATTTCATCAGCAGGGATGATCGATGCCTGGAAGTTGATGATGTCATGAATCTTTGTGATGAATCTTTGTGATGTTGTCAGATGTCATCCAGTCCAAATAAGATTGCGTTGGGATGCTTCTGTTCGTGTTCGATCACGTCTTTGACAAGGATGGAAATGTTACTCACAGGATTAGTAGTTTCCTGCGGCTGCGGTAGTTGGGTTGGGATAGGATTTTGGGATATTGGTGCTACGCTTTTCTGTGTTTTTTCTTTTTCTTCAAGGGATGCTAATTGCGCTTCAGTGTTGTCCACCCGTTCAAGTAGAACAATAAATTTGTCCAGTCTGGGCTTGCATGATGGGCAGAATAGTGGAAACGCAAACTGGGAGGTTTTAAGTGAAGCTGATTGCAGGAACTGGGCTACGCCTTTTGTTAACCCCAAGCACTTGTGGTGAGCATACGTGTCGCATAGGGAGCACTTCATGGTACTCTCATCCTCCTCGAATGCTTCTGTAGAGATGAAGCACATGCAGGAGTCATATGGCTCATCAGTAGCAATCTCCTTCTTTTTGGGTGGGGGTTTGGCAGTAGAGTGTTTGCCTGGCATGGTAGGTTTGCTGTGGAGGTACTGGTGCGGTCGGTGAGGAAGGATTTTTTTAAAAAAATTCCTCCCCTTGGTGCACTCACCATGGCGTTTCTTGCAGGTTTAACTTTGCAGAGGAGCACCTCTTGTTTGCTGGATTTCACTAGGCGGCCAGATTGTCGATTTCCCTTCCTCCCAGTTCGTCCCGCATGCTCGTGTGTGAGTGAGGGAGCTTCGCCCTCCGCTAGCTCGCCTTGTTTATTTTTGGGAGATTGACCTCCCTTCTTTATATATCAAGACATAAAAATAAACTAGTTTAGACACACTTTTCCATAATAATCTTACACTGGATAATCTAGCTTGTTCAGTTCACATTATTTTACTTTACTTTACTCAGGATCTTCGACCCCCATTCTAGTGGTTGGGTTCACTCTTAATGCATAATTTATTGTTTAGTTATAGCTTAGCACAGTAAATGTACACAGCTACTATAGTTTGTAACACATGGTTAATGACCTAGAACAGGCTATTATGGTTTATTCAACTAATAATTAAAACAAGCTGTGCTCCCCATTTTAGCTGTTGCAAAATATACATTAATAATCTTCCACTTTGTCCCTGAGTTTTTTCCCTTGCTTTTTGAAAACAGTTTCTTCTGAGCAAAAAACAATGGGCAAAACGTTCCTGTAGCCTTATAAAATAAGGTGACTCAACGAAGTCTGCTTTTTATATTCTTGTATCTGTATTCTTGTATATTCATCTTTTCTTTGTGTTACAGCAGGGGAAGGAGAGCCTAGTCATTTTACTTTAGCTAAGGTAACATGATTTGTCTAAGATTGAGGGTTCCAGGACCATTAATAATTTCCCCTTTTTATTCCCATAATTTCAGGGTAGATAAGGAAGCATAAGATTCAGACCTATTCTCCCTATTAAATTCTCCCCAAAATACACAAGTGTGATTTCTTCTCTGGACACTAGATGTCAACTTCTCCACAATATAACTTCTGACCCATTGGAAAGAATGTGTCTTTAGGCAAGAACTACAGCAATTAGAATAGAACTACATGTGAGAGGTTTGGAAAGGATAAATTCTGCCTCAGCACCCATCAAGCTGCAGGCTCTATCCTTCCAGGACGGCCTTGACAAATCATCGCTCAGCTTAACCCATCTCACAAATTTGATGGAACATTGCAATACTACTTGGAGTTCTTTTTTGTTGTTGTTAGTTGCGAAGTCGTGTCCGACCCATCGTGACCCCATGGACAACGTTCCTCCAGGCCTTCCTGTCCTCTACCATCCTCTGGAGCCAATTTAAGCTGACGCCTACTGCTTCAGTGACTCCATCCAGCCATCTCATTCTCTGTCGTCCCCTTCTTCTTTTGCCCTCAATCTTTCCCAGCATTAGGCTCTTCTCCAATGAGTCCTTCCTTCTCATTAGGTGGCCAAAGTATTTGAGTTTCTTCTTCAGGATCTGGCCTTCTAAAGAGCAGTCAGGGTTGATCTCCTCTAGCACTGACCGGTTTGATCACCTTGCAGTCCAAGGGACTCGCAGGAGTCTTCTCCAGCACCATAGTTAAAAGGCCTCAATTCTTTGGCACTCACCCTTTCTTTCACAGCCATACATTGCAACTGGGAAAACCATAGCCTTCACTATACACAGTTTTGTTGGCAGGGTTTTAATAGATTAACAGAGTTGGAAGGGACCTTGCGGGTCATCTAGTCCAACCCCCTGCCCAAGCAGGAGACCCTACATCTGCCTCTACCTAGGATCGAACTCACAACCTCCTGATTGTGAGGCAAGAGCTTTTTAGTATGCTGCTTTTTAGTATGCTGTCTAGATTTGCCATAGCTTTCCTCCCCAGGAGCAAGCGTCTTTTAATTTCTTGGCTGCAGTCCCCATCTGCAGTGATCTTGGAGCCCAGGAAAATAAAATCTGTCACTACCTCCATTTCTTCCCCATCTATTTGCCAGGAATTGAGAGGGCCGGATGCCATGATCTTAGTTTTCTTAATGTTGAGTTTCAAGCCAACTTTTGCACTCTCCTTCACCCACACCTGCATGGATTTCTTTAGAACTGATGAATTCTACTTGGATTGATGAAGATTCTCAGTTATCCAAGTAGAGGTATCTGGAAGTTGAATCATGGAAACTGGACTTCTTTTTCTTTTTGGTTTGAAATGTTTCACTGTTTATCTTCTGAATTGAGGAAGTTACTTGGATAAACAGCGAAACATTTCAAAGAGAAAAAAAAGTCCAGTTGCCTTCAACTTCCAAACAGGATAAATGGATATAGTGTAAATGTGACACCCCCACCCTCCCAAAAAGTTAAAATAATTTGGTCAGTTAGGTCAGTCAAAAGGTCCAATTTTCTGTCCCCTTCTGCTCCAATTAATTTTTCTCTGCCATTGTTGTCAACCATTCAGTTGTGTCCGACACTCGGCTACTCTATGAATCAGTACTCTCCCTGCCTCTCTGTCTTGTATCACCTTCTTCAGATCTGCCATGGTCATCCTGGTGTCATCCTTTATAGTGTCCAGCCAATGGGTACTAGCATGGCCCCTTCTCCTTTTTTCGCTGATCACTACAAGCATGATTGACTTTTTGAGTGAGTCAACTCGCATGACATGGCCAAAGTATGCTAGCCTTTGTTTGGTGATCCTGTCTTCAAGTGATATGTTTGGTGAAGCTCTGCCTAGGACTTCTTTGTTTGTGACTTTTGCAGTCCATGGGATGTGTAATAGTCCTCTTCAGCACCATAATTTGAAGGCATCCACCCTTCTGCTATCTGCTTTTTTCAGAGTCCACGTTTCGCAGCCATAAGTAGAAATTGGAAAAATTATTGCCCTGATTAATTTGGGAGGCTAATATCTTTACTGTTCCAGATGTTATTCATGTCGGACATTGCAGTTCTTCCAAGTGCTATACGCCTTCTGATCTCAGGGCTGCAAAGGACCTTACTTTTCTCACCACTGAACTGCATCTTGTTAACTAGGGCCCAATGCTCAAATCTGTCAAAATCTTTCTGGATTTTGAACCTGTCTTCCAAAGAGTTAGCAATTCCCTCCAACTTGGTGTCATCTGCAAATTTGATGAGTTTTCCTTCACTGCATGCTTTTCATCCATGTAGATGTAGATCCATTGAAGACTACACGCTGAGTGCGGTTGGTCAGTCAACCCACAGGTGAAATCCAGCTGGTTCTCACCGGTTTGCCTGAACCGTTAGTAAATTGCTTAGGCAGTTCGGAGAACCGGTTAAAAATAAAGTGCAAGAGGGGTTTTTTTTTCCTCTCTCTTTCCCTTCAGTTAATAGCTCCACTTAACAGTTGCAGATGGAATGCAGACGATACATGCTGAATCAAGACAATAAACAACAGAAACTGACAGGATTAGGGCAGGGAAACCCATCAATCACCCATCTAGGGATGGGATTAACCTCTTCCCTTCAGGAAGAAGGATAAGATTACAAACATTTTCATTATAAAGAGTATTAAGTAACACTTCTGTGATTCAGCTGATACTCCCTGGAGTTTCCCAAGACCTTTTATAGCTGCTGCAGTGTTGGCTACTTCTTGTTTCTCCCGGGGGGGGGGGGGGAAGAAAAGGGGGGGG
>QLTV01000211.1:2438572-2449330 GCA_003457575.1 Thermophis baileyi
ACCACTGAAAAGCATGCCTTTCCTTTCCCAGGCATTGCCAACCTCTCCCCCCTGGTAAAAAACAAAAACCCTAGAGCAAAAACTTCATACATAAAAAGAATAGAAAAGGGGGCTGCTGTGTATTGTTTAATGGACTGCTAAATTGGCCACGCCCACCCAGTCACATGACCAAGCCATGCCCACCCAGTCACATGACCAAGCCACGCCCACCAAGCCACACCCACAGAACCGGTAGGGAAAATTTTTGGATTTTACCACTGAGTCAATCTCAAATTCATCTGGTCAGGGGTGGGTTCTAACTTACCTCGCTGCCGGTTTGCTTCCTCCCGCACCGTGTGGGAGGAAGCAAATTCCCCCCCCAAAAGCCAAAAACAAGATGGCGATGCAGGCGCAGTGCTGGAAACTCAGCTTCTGCACATGCGCAGAAGAAAAAAAAACTGGAAATTTTTTTAAAAAAAATAATTGAAAAAAAAATAAAAAAATAAAAAGATGGTGGCACCCATGGACCGGCATCGACCAAACCGGATCCGTGACATCATCGTGACGTCACCAGCAGGTCACTATCAGTTCGGGCAAACCGGTCCGAACCGGGAGGAACCCACCTCTGCATCTGGTGGTTGTACTGTTCATCCCTCACCGTTCTAGCTACAAAACCCAAGTACAGACAGGCCTTTCTTGTCTGAGGAAAATGGCACTCTTTCTGTAAGACAGAAACCACAGGAGAAGAAAGCCAGAATTTAAAAGCTTTGAGTTGTCTATAAATAGGTTTCACATTATTCTCCTCTCATTTTAACCTGATTATCCCTTCTCTGCAACAGTGCCATCTAATGGCCCCAGGTGGTATTCCTTATGCATTACAGCAGGGCTGTCAAACTCTCGGCCCGCAGGCCGGATGCATCATGCACTGGCCACGCCCATGCCCAGTTTAGTGAAAGGGAAAAAAGTCCCGATATGTCACGTGACGCCACCGTGATGACGTGAGTTTGACATCCCTGCATTATAGCATCTGTCTTATGGAACAGCACAGAGACACACACAGAGAGACACAGACATATACAAACATGCCCTCCAGATCCTGGCAGCCAAGTCCCCCTTAGCCTTCTGAAAAATTTTGAAGACATGGCTTTTCCCTCAGAGGCACTGGGGCCAGGCTATTAGTAGATCCAACATATATCCAGTTTAATTGGATTTTATCCTCAGCTTTCTTATAATGCTATCTTATTATTGCTTGTTTAATGTTTTGCCTTGACTGAGATAGCTGGTCACTTAAATTCTATAAATAAACAAACAAATACCCATTTTCCCAATAAATACTATTAATCTGAACATAAAGAGAATTGTTCCTTCGCTATTCTTCTCCAGACAAGTATAAGTATATGACAAGTATAAGAAATTTTGAGAGAAGAAAGAAGCATGTGACGTATTAATCCATTTATTAAGAGTTTATTTAAGCAAAGGTATCCCAAATTTCTTTTTATTCCCTTGTTCCCAAAGTCCAGGACTTTGCCTTTTATAAATCCTTTTGAAAACAACAGCCATGAATTGTTTGTAGATGACATCCATAATTTGATAATTAGATTAATTTAATTTCAATAACTCCCCAATAGCAAATCAGTTAATGTGTTTATAATGAAAGCATGGCTTTGTAGTCTCAGTCATATGTGAATTCCAGATATCCTTTATTTTATACAATAAAATAAATCAGATTGCAAATCAGCTCTACTTATTTGAAGCATTTTATTCTTACTGTCTAATCAGAGAGGTTTCCAGAGTGGATCAGTAAAAAAGAAACTTGTCCCCAACTTTATAATTTAAAAATAGTGGCATAAAAGGAAAAAGAATGGGAAAATAAAATAAAAATGATTAGATTATGAAATCATAATTAGATTATAATTATAAAATGTATAATATAATAAAGGATTGTTTGTTTGCAATAGTGGCAAATGTCTGTAGCTTGGGTGTAGGTTGAGAGTGGAGGTTCATTCTCCAAGCTTGTGGGTTGCTTTCCAAATGTTTCATTATCAGGCCAGGTAACATCTTCAGGGTGTTTTTATAATGCTTATAAGGGCCTCGTGTGGTCCATAGGTCTTGTGATGGAAGAGTCACATCACGTGAAGATCTTGTGATGGGTCTTGTGAGGGTCAGATATGGATCACATCAGGTGAAGGCAGAGGTGAAATGCTCCCGGTTCGCTCGTACCTGTCGGTCGCCGTAGAGCTGGTCGCCAAGGTAGTGTGAGGCGCCGCCCACCCACCTGGACGCCACCATTTGGGTTCTTTTACCCTCTGCGCATGCACAAAGCATTCTGTGCATTCGCAGAGGGTAAAAGAACCCAAATGGCGGCGTCCGGGTGGGTGGGGGGCGCCTCGCGCTACCTTGGCGACCAGCCCTACGGCGACCGACAGGTACGAGCGAACCGGGAGCATTTCACCCCTGGGTGAAGGTCTTGTGATGGGGAAGTCATATTGTTTGTATTTTTATCATGAAAAGGCACTAGCCTAGATTCTAGCAGACCAAGTTCTAGCACAATTACAGTGTTGTGGGGAAAATAGGAGGAGGAAGGAAGGAGTAGTAGGGACATTCACCACCTTGAGTTATTTATAAAAAATAAACGCAGATTTAAAAAAAAATCTACATTTAAATGATTTAGATTGCGATCTAAAACCGCTATTATAAAGCCGCCTTCCAAAACTTTACCTAGTGTCTCAATTAACTCATTCTGAGTTTGTATAATACATTGAACCATATGAGCCAGGTTTACATAACATGCTAAGCAGAGGTGGGTTCTAACTTACCTCGCTGCTGGTTTGCTTCCTCGTGGGCGCACGTGCGCTTCATGCGCGTGCGCATGCGCAGTGCAAATTTTTTTTAAAAAATCCAAAAAAAAAAGCCGAAAACAAGATGGTGACGTATGCGCAGTGCCGGAAACTCGGCTTCTGCACATGCACAGAAGAAAAAAATAAAAATAAAATAAAATAAATAAATAAAATTAAATTAAAAAAAGATGGCTGCTGTAAATGAAAAAGTTATCCTCATTTCTCACACAGAACATTTAAAACAGAATATTTAACTATCTTCCCATTTTTTCCCCAATCAATGACATCCAACAAATTAGATAAAGAAGTTTCCTCCCACATAAAATAGCTGCAGAGATTTTGATTAACTGTTATCTGTAAACGACAGGTGCAACTTATATTAAATTTCAAATCAATTCAAAATGGAATGCAACTGGGAAAAATCATGGAAGAAAGAATTACAAAGATTTTAGTATCTTTAATGCTAGTTGAGGTAAACACAGAATCTTGAAGATTTATGTATAGTGAATTCATTAAGTGAAGTCTCTTTGGATGATCTGGAATGCTTCTCTTCCTGTTTGTTTCTGCTTATAAGATAAGCTGTCAAGTAATTTGCCCACTGTCTTTTGATTATTTAGGTCTACTCTCTTTCCCTTCTATTCCTTTCCTAGACTCCTGGCAATCTTGTTGACTTCGTATTTTGAATTCAAATCAGATCTGATCTGATTTTCAAACTCTGAATCAAGTTACATGTGAAGAATTATTCCTATTTCACAGAGAAAGATACTATTTTTTTAGGATTTACACCCGGGGTGGGTTCCAACTTACCTCACTGCCGGTTCGCTCCCTCCCGCGCCTCGTGGGCGCGCGCAGGCGCAGTAACAAAAAATCTGAATTTTTTTTTAAAAAAAAGCCGAAAACGAGATGGCGACCCCATGCACAGTGCCGGAACTCAGCTGCGCTTCTGCACATGCACAGAAGAAAAAAATAAAAATAAAATAAAATAAATAAATAAAATTAAATTAAAAAAAGATGGCGGCGTCCACAGACCGGCACCGAACGAACCGGATCCGTGACGTCATCGTGACGTCATCAGCGGGTCGCTACCGGTTCGGGTAAACTGGTCCGAACCAGGAGGAACCAATCTCTGATGCTAAGCCACATTTAATCAATGCCATGTTGTTCCAAATAAATACTTTTGAAAGGTAACAATGCCAAGAGTATCCCAATAAGTGATAACATGTTATGAAACCTTGATTCTTTACTTACAAGAACTTAGCATCTCAACTGGTTTAGGAGCCATGTTTTACTATTTGTGCTTTCCAGTTATTATTGACTTCTGGTAAGTGCCTGGACAAGTTCCTGCAATTTACTTGCCAACATTTTCAGAAGTGGCTTTCCTTTGCCTGCTTCCTAAGGCTGAGAGAGAGCAACTGACCCAAGATCACCCAGCTAGCTTTGTGCCCAAGCCAGCACTAAAACTCATATTCTCCCAGTTTTTAGCTTGGTGCCTTTAAACTGCTACATTAAACTGTTCTCACTTTATACATATAATTTAAAAAACTCAGCAAAGTCAAGTTTAGTTTTAGAGAGTTTATTCTATCTCTTTTTTTTCAGACTTGAGCCTTCAGTAGCCTTGTACTTGATTTTTAATGATATACTTTCCTTCGCACTTTATTTTTGATTCTTTTGCTGTTATAGTTCCAGATAAGAAGCAACAAAGGATCAAAAGTACAGGAAAGCAAGTAATAAATATTTTAAACATTGACTTGCAGAAGAAAAAGCATGGGCTTTTTATAAGGCCAACCTGAAGTTCTGCCCAAGATATAGATTTTTGCACTCTGTTGATCTGGGCTTGAGATCTCAGATTTACTTAATATGTGGTTTCAGACATTGTATTCCTGAAGCCAATATTAGCCTGTTGGGATGTCAGGATGCCCTTCTGGGGGGAGAAAAGAGCTAGGAAAGGATAAAGGTATGAATGCCTAATTGCTTAACTTTCAGCCTGTTTTTGTAATCTGCTCTAGCATAATATAACAAAGAGCTTTCTCTGACATTTCTAATGCAAGTATTCTTTATACCAGCAGTTAGAATTTTTTTGCCAGGAGAATAAGGCAGCAGTGGCTCTTAGAAAAGAATTATTAAAAGACCAAAAAGCATGCATTTTTTTTTCAGCTGAGAAAAGTAATCTGGTACCTATCAATGCTTGGATTTATAAAATCTATAAATCCAGCTATCATGATCAGAGTGTAACTTGTAGTCTAAAGTATCTCTAGCATTAAGAGGAGTTTATTCGTGGAGTTCAACCCGAATGAGGAATCTCCAGAAAAGATTGTATTGAGGGTCTGTCCTCTGAGTTGTGAAGTCGTTCGCTAAGTGATTTCTTATTGCTAGGGTGGTATAATAAAAGCTACTGATGGTCCGAGGGGCTGCGATGGCTCAGCAGTTAAAGAAACTGAGCTTGTCAACTAGAAAACTGACAGCCTGGGTTTGAGACCCGAGCGCCGCACAATGGGGTGAGTTCCCATTCTTGCTCCAGCTCCTGCTTACTTAGCAGTTCGAAAGCATGCAAACGTGAGTAGATAAATAGGTATTACTTTGGTAGGAAGGTAACAGTGTTCCATGTACCTTTGGCGTATAGCCATGCCGGCCACATGACCATGGAAAATGTCGTCAGACAACGCTGGCTCCTTTGGCCAAGAAACAGAGATGAGCACTGCCCTCTAGAGTCAGACACGAATGGGCAGGGAAACCTTTACCTATTGATTGTCCTTTATGGGTGATTGGATGACAATTTCCTGCTGAGAAGGCTGAGACTTGTGGAAACCTGTAGTGAAGAAGATAAAGCAGTTTTAAGGGAGCAAGTTTACTCAATGAATAGTGAGATCTAACCAAAAAATTGCTTGTGGAATAGACTGACTATTTAGGAGAGAAACAAAAGAATCTGAAGGCATGGGTGGTATTAGCTCTCTAATCCAAGCAAGAGGATGGGAAAAGGGAAAAGTATGAAGGTGTGCAGCTGGAAAGAGCCGAGGTGGCGCAGTGGTTAGAGTGCAGTACTGCAGGCTACTTCAGCTGACTGCTAGCTGCAGTTCGGCGGTTCAAATCTCACCGGCTCAAGGTTGACTCAGCCTTCCATCCTTCCGAGGTGGATGAGGACCCAGATTGTTGGGGGCAATATGCTGACTCTGTGAACCGCTTAGAGAGGGCTGTAAAGCACTATGAAGCGGTATATAAGTCTAAGTGCTATTGTTATGAAGATAGCCTTGGAGGAATATATGGCAGCTGTTACAAAAACAACAGTTTAGCCCAAAAAGGTAGGAAGGAGTGAGAAGAAACTGAAGTTTGGTCCATCTTGATTCTCTTGGGTATAAGGGGTGGTAGATGAAATAGAAAGTCTGTCAGGATTTCAAAAATCCATTATTATACCATATGTGAATTAAGTTGTAGTATTTCTTGTGGTGTCTGGTATCTGACCAGGTCAGGAGCTTGCAGGGCTGACAAGTAAACAGTTATAAATGGTATCAAAAGATATTGGTATCAATATCTAAAATCATCTGAATGATACTAGAAGATGTAAACTTCAGGAAACAATGTGTGCCATGTAGAAGGAGGTAGTATTGCGGCCTATTAAACTATTTTTTTTTCTTAAAAAAGCTCATAACATTTGTACTTTTGTTGCTATTCATGAACTCCTGCTGTTATGGCAAACAAGAGGAACTTGCATTTTCAATAGAATAATAGGATTCAATAGAGCTGTTAATGGCAAGCAGGTGAAAGATCCCGTATTTGGAATATAGCTGAAGGACATAGAAGGTTGAAAAGGAATAATAACAATAGAAAGAGAGGAAGAGTTGCACTATATGCTAAAAGTATCCTCCAGCTCAGAAACCCAACTTGGCAAGAACATAGAGCAGGGGTCGGCAACCCGCGGCTCCGGAGCCGCATGTGGCTCTTTGGGCCCCCTGCTGTGGCTCCCTATCCCATCACTGGCTGGTCTCGCCCTCCCCTCCCTCACCTGGCCTGAGAAGGTAAGGGCGACGGCGGGAATGGAGAAGTGGGCGGGGCTGATTCTCCGGCGCTGGTTGAGGAACATAGCCACCCCTGATGGAGACTTTCCTTTGGGCGACCCTCCTCCCCCTCTCGTGACTCCCTGGCTGGCTGTGGCGGGGCCAGGAGGGTGCGCATGAGCGGGGAGTCCCTCAAGCGAGCGCCAAAGCGCAGCAAAGGTGTGCGTGGAGGGTGGGCGGCTGCTTGCTTAAGCAGGGTCTTTGGACACGGCTTCTCTCCTGCCCTAAGGATCTGGCCATTGCTTGCCGTGTCCCGTCCCGTCCCCCCGCAGCTCTTCAGCCGAGTGGGGTGGGCATAAGCTCCAGCCCGAAGCGGCAGGAAGCGAAGGCTGCCTTTGCTCCAGCGACCCTCCTCCCCCTCCTTCTCCTCTTATGCGGGGTGTAGGGGCACGGCAAGGCGATGGCCGGATCCTTAGGACTGGAGAGAAGCGGCCCTGTAGCTGCCTTCACGCCACATTTGCGCGTAAGGCAGCCTTCGCTTCCTGCCGCTTCGGCCTGGAGCTCACATCCTCCCCGCTCGGCCGAAGAGCTGCAGGGAGGGGGGACGGGACGGGACATGGCAAGGCGATGGCCAGATCCTTAGGGCTGGAGAGAAGCAGCCCTGTAGCTGCCTTCACGCCACATTTGCGCGTAAGGCAGCCTTCGCTTCCTGCCGCTTCGGGCTGGAGCTCACGCCCTCCTCGCTCGGCCAAAGAGCTGCGGGGGGGAGACGGGACGGGACACAGCAAGGCAATGGCCAGATCCTTAGGGCAGGAGAGAAGCCGCATCCAAAGACCCTCCTTAAGCGAGCAACCGCCCGTCCTCCATGTGCGCCTTTGCTGCACTTTGGCGCTCTCTTGAGGAGGGTCTCCCCGCGCACGCCACAGCCAGCCAGGGAGTCGCGAGAGGGGGAGGAGGGTCACCCGAAGAGAAGCCTTCGCTGGGGGGGGCGATCGTTCCTCAGCACACAGAGAGAGAAGGGGAGAGAGAGGGAGAAAGAGAGAGATGGGAGAGAGAGAGAGATGAGGGAGGGAGGGAGAGATGGGTGGGGAGGAAGGGAGAGAGAGAGATGGGGAGAGGGAAAGAGAGAAAGAAAGATGAGAGGGAGGGAGGGAGAAAGAGAGATGGAGAGAAAGAGAGAGGGAAAAGAAAGATACCTGTTTCTCATAGAAAAGAAAACATAGAGCCACAAAACCTGGGTAGGCGTAGCTGGGGTGTGTGTTTGTCATGTGACTCGATGGGAGTGACGTCGAGTTGGCCACACCCACCCAGGTTTTGTGACTCTGGGTGTTTTGTTTTCTCTGGGAAACGGGTCCAAATGGCTCTGAGTTTTTAAGGTTGCTGACCTCTGCCATAGAGAGTATGAGGTCTACATTACCAGCCGCCTCCCCCCACCCAGTAGGTAATTTTGTTACTTTTCAAAAGCTACTTGCAAATCTTTCCACAGAGACAAGAAGTTTAATGTGAAGGAAAAATTTAGTTTTCCCAACATCTGCTCAGAAACAAATGTTTATTTTTCTCCTGATGATAAATTTCTTTGAGGTAGAAGATCTAATGAGATGAACTGTCTTTCATTTAATCCTAGCAAGTAGAAAAAAATTAATAGACAAGGTAGAAGTAATGAGATTTGGGAAAGAATTCTTCAGATTAAGTAAAGCTAAAGCTAAATACAGTCAAATGCATGCAAGTAGCCTTCCAGCCAGGAAAGGCTACCTAATTCTCACTTTGGTTCAGTCTTCTCCAACAAGAGTTTACCTGCTTCATCAGATAATTGTGAAAAATATAATGAAGGGACAGAATGATAGTTTAAGACAAACAGATTTCATGATCAGAAAATGCTAATTACTTTCATATTAAATGTTGAAGTCTTGATGAATGGTATTGACTGGATTTGCTAATAGTCCGTCTGACCCCTTATGTATTATCTTTGAGAAATCCTGGAGAACTCATAAAATGCCTGGGGACTCAAGGAGTAAATATAGTCCTATCTTTAAGAAGAAGAAAAATGAAATACTAAAGATGCCATTTTGAGCTGCAGAAATCCAGATGACCAGATAGTTTTCTACTGTATATCTCTTTGCTGTCACCTATTTTTGCAGTTCAAATCCAATAAACTTAACTGACTTGCACTAATTCTGTTTAAAGGGGCAGATGGTGTGTGTAAAATATGTTGCTTTGATGGTGTGTGTCAAATGTGTTGCGGGAAAGAGATAGAGGTTGTCAGCATTTTACACCAGACATTCCTTCCTGAAGCAAGTTATGAGTACCACTTCTGCCCTGCACTGCTGTGCCGTTGCCATTCCACCATTATGAAGTTAAATTAAGAAGTTATATGGTTTATTTACATAGGTCATTTATGTTGGATTTAATTCTATTTAATCTAGTAGACTTAATGGAGCTGAATTGGCTTTAATTTTTTAAAATGCTTAATTGACTGTGCAGCAATAGACTCCCAAAAAGAAGAAGCAAGATTTCAACATTGCAGGGGTGTTTGCAAGCCAGAACTTTTGCAGAAGATATTTAAACAAAATTAGCATGATATGGATTCTTGGACCATTGTGAATTTGTGAAGCAAAAGACAAATTGGGAATTATTTAACCAAATCAGCACTTCATTGTCATCTTTTCAATTTAGCAATCAACTTGTCTAAATGTATTTACTCTATAGTTCATTCAGTCTTCAGTCTTCTTTGAAGACTGATAACCTATTAACCTACACCTATTATAAGGTGGACCATCTGGGATGTGCCATCTGGAATGCCCAAAGCTACAGGCTAAACTATAACTCAGAAAAAACACTTTGGTATCATGTCAAGATAATTGGATAGATATGTCCATGTAAGTGTCAAGCATGTCTTCAAGGCAATTTTATTTTTTTAACATTAAAAAAAATCAAACTACTTTTATTGTAAATTGTTCATATCATGTAAAATCAATGAACCTTGTAAGGATATCCTAAGAAGTATGCTATAACATCAGATTTTAGTGGCTTATTATTTAAGAAATTTGGCTAAGATTTAGCTAATATCCTGCCATTTCTTCATTGATTCAATTGTATTTGGTACCTGAAAGCTCTGGTTTAATTTCTGTTTTTATATCAGTAATTTCGCTTCTGTTTTAAATTAGGGCTGAAAACAGTTGTAGAAATTTTGACATAAGGGCGGTCTGTACATTTATATTTGAAAATGTAAAACCATATTGCACAGTACAGTTTTCTACATGTGCTGGAACTACACCTTTCTGAATATCCAAGCAGCAAGGCTGTTTAAAAATTGAAGTTCCAACTTAATAGATGCATACTACCTTTGGAGAAGGCCTGATGCAATGTATTTGAGAATACTATAGACAGACATTATGGGGTTTTAATTTTGTTTTATGGAATAATGGTAGTATGAATTTTTTTTTTCAGATTGTCTTTGCATGTGAGTATTGATGCATCCTGCTTACTGATCATAGACTCAACTTAAGACATGGCTAACAAGAAACTTTTTTAAAAAATAACCCATAGAAAATGGCCAATGTAGAAGTTATCTGAAATAACTGAATGGTATCGAGTTGCATACCTTTAATATAGATACATTTCATATCCCAAATTGTTAGATAGTGGGTAGAGATGACAGGAGACAGACTCCCAAAGCAGCTCTTTATTTCAGCTCTTGTATCAGCAACCAGCAAAGAGCAGTCTGACAGCTTGCCCTTTTATAGGGAGCTGTCAGACAGACCAGCCAATAGCGTTTGAGCTTTTTCCCGCTCAAACGCTGGACCTGGTTGGAACCATGCAACACAGTTGAAACAGTTAGAACATAACACCCCTCCCCTCCTGGATGGAGCTGTCCAGCATACGTAATCACGCAGGTAGGCGGGGCGTTTTGGAGCACTACTAGACCTGCGCAATACAGATGGTGGTGAGGCAGC
>QLTV01000213.1:1693-14877 GCA_003457575.1 Thermophis baileyi
CTTGCTTATAATGTCATCCCAAAGGTCATTTATGTAAAGAATGAAGAGTGTTGGTCCTAGAACGCTGCCTTGAGGGACACCACTATTGACAGGTGCAGGATTTGATAGAGAACTCTCTATTTTAACAACTTGTTGTCTGTTTGACAGGAACGCAGTTATCCAATCATGTAGGGGTCCAGAGATGCCATAAGATTTTAGTTTCAGAAGTAGTTTGTCGTGTACCACTGAATCAAAGGCTTTACAAAAGTCTATGTAAATTGCGTCTATTGCTTAAATATTAAATATTAAATATTTAAATATTTAAATATTAAAGTTAATATTTAGTTGTTAATCTGAAGAAGCTAGGCCTTCTAAGATTATGTTGGCATTTTAAAGTCCCCAAGACACAGGGTGGCCATGACCACTACTACTTGGAGTTGTTTCATCAAGAACACTTTATATAATCAATTATACTGTTATCAGTAAAAGAAATGACTATGAATGAGCCAGTGAATATTGCAGGAGGAGAGGAAAAATGCTAAAAATGATGCTGCCATGACTATAATATTGAATGAGGATATGTTTATGCACATTTAAAAGAAAAAGAAAAAGAAAATAATTATCACCATAAACTGTAATAATCATTGTAATCATCCATGCTAAATTATTCCTACAATACAGAGAATGCAGATATTTAGAAATGTACCGAGGCATAATGAGTGAAAAACAATTATATAGAAAGAATCTCTCCATCTCATATTCTCTCTCTCTCTCTCTCTCTCTCTCTCTCTCTCTCTCTCTATCTCTCTATCTCTCTCTCTCTCCCTCCCTCTCCTTCTCTCTCTTTCTATCTCTCTTTTTTCTCTAGAACAAAATGTAGGGAAATTTAAGCAACATGATGCCAAATGTAGATTTTGTATTCTACCTGATAATCTTCTAAAGTGTATGAAAGAAACTACATACAGTAGCAACACTAAGAAAACATTTCTCAACTTCTCATCACCCTTTAGCTGTGATCCTAATTAGAAAGGTTGGTTTAAAAAATGACAGAACATTTCCCACTAAAACTGAAGCCTACAGTAAAAAGTCATTTCTGTAGAAGACCAATCTGCTAACATAATTTTTCTGCCCTCTCCAGCTATATTAAATAATGTGTTTTCATAGTAATATGATGATATTTTAGGAGGTTGTTTTCAGGACTAAATATCTCCACTTCTTAAACAGTTGCTGAGAAAGATTTGCCTTCTTGAAACAGTTGCTTTGAGCTTATAGGCTCTTTGGTCAAAGCTTTTCCTGATATGAAATGCAATATTGGTTGGTTTTATAAGATCTTCTATACCAGCTTGGAAAAATCTCATTAATTCATGTCCAATGCCCCAAATGTAAATGAGAGCCAACTTTGGAAGAATCTACAGGATGTTTCCACAGCTGTCTTCCTCCTTTGCAATCTGTTCCAATACCAAAAGAGGGAAGTACAGGGAAAGTTGGTGTGCTGATTATACATTCAAATTGCCTTCTGCTTAAAGCCTCCTAAACTCCTAATGGCCTAATTAAGCCAGAAGCATTATGTCATGTGTCTCTTCAAGCCCTGACTTCAAATTCCTTCTTTTTAAATGAGCAAGCAGTATGACATGGAATTTAGAGATAAGCTAGAAATATTAAAATCTTTGGGGACCTGTGGAAACAAGGAAGATTTTCCTTTCCAGATGGATATTGCTTTCCTTTTCTGCCATAGCTGTAGTTATGGTAGCAGATATCTATTACAATCAATGAGAGTATTAATTCATTTAGGTTCTATCAAACTGTTTTTGGAGTATTTGTTTTCAGAAACAATGCAACAGTGACACCCTATCACGACACCATAAAACTCTTGTTGGATCAAAATACTGATAGCTTTAATTCCGCCATCAGTATCAATCAGATTTAAACAATTTAGCTTGGATTAGCAAAATTGATACTTCATTTTAGGCCTAAAATGTTACAATAGCAATCACATCCAAAGTTGCTACAATTATGTACCAATTAACTCTAAATATAAATGGTAACATAATTTTTATCTTTCTGCTAAGACTTAAAATTTTACTTTCTTTTGTTAAAAAACACAGATTTTATGCTGGCTCCTTAACAGCTAAAATAGTCAACAATCAATAACACTCAGTAAGAACCCAAAATAAAAAAATAAAATATAAACAAAAGAAATTTCATCCCTTGAAATAGTAATGCACTCATTGAAGAGATTAAATGAATTCCATAAAATATTTTTTGTCTAAAACTCCATGGAGAATCAAATAAAACTGTCAATTAGAGTTACAAAGAAGAGTTCAGACATGGCTCCAGGGAAGGTGTTTTCTCTTGTGCCAATAAAACATTCATTAAACAGAGATGAAATGTTCATAAGAGTCTTCATGGATGATCAGTTGAAGCAAGCTGAAAAGGTTCCAGTTAATATTAATGCTGAAAACATGGCACTAAGATGCTGCTATGTGGTTAAAAAAAATCGCATTCAAAGAATAGAATAGTACAGAAAAGGTTATATAGAATAGTTGAATATTACTGGAAAGAAATTTATTTGATCAATGCCAATATCTCATATTCTTCAAGAAATACCTACGGTAGCTACTCCTGTCATCCAGGTAGCAATCCATTTCTAAGTTTTATTTTCTAGGAGAGCTAAGAAAGTTACTTATTTATTTATAATATTTATATAGTCACCTATCTTATCACTGTCTCTGGGAGGCTCCCAATCAAAAATGAGTTTTTCCTGTTTATGGATCCTGTAACAATCCCTGCCCTCCATAAATCTTTGGTTTCTATGCTACTCAATTCCCACAGATTTTGGGGGAGAAATGTACCAAATTATTGAACAAATAGGTGCTAAAATACATCTATTGGCTCTTTTCCAACAGTTGCATTTAAATTGGAAAGCATGCAGTCTACATATTTCACAAACTATTTTCCAAATTGGTCACTATGGGTCACTGAGACTGCAGGCAGTCTATTATGGAAAGCCATTATAATTTTAGCTATTATAATTTTTATCAAAACAACCAATACTTTTAGCATATCACATATTACTTAGTTTAGCCTATTTTCAAACTACTAATTTGGATGAACATTAGCACTCCCGGCAATGGCCTTCAAAAACTATTTTGCATTTAAACAATTATATATATTATGCAAAAATATCAGTGTTTGTTTGAAATTAGTTGCATGTTAATTATAGCACGAGTGTTAATATATTTTCTCTGTTCATGATTTAATACAGCAGTGGTACACTAGTAATCAGTCATTATGATGTAATTTACCTATTCTTTATGTTTCTATATTTTCTTTATTAAGATGTGTCTTCCTAAATGTCTTCCTTAAAATGGGATGATATGACATCTACATAATATTTGAAAGATATGAAATAATAAATTAGGTTTAATTGAGGGTTCCTGGATTTACCTATGAGGAGAAGAAAAAGAAAAAAGAAAAAAGCAGGAGGAGGAGCAGGAGGAATGCAATTAGCACTTCTCAGATCAGTTCTTAAAAAGCAAGTAATAGGAAAAAGAATAGTCCCAATCAGGACTGTGACTCTGACACTGACATCCCCTAAACTCCACTGAAGATGTTACCTAGCTTGGTAATGAAACATTCGAAAACCAATCCATAAACTTGGACAACGAACCTTACCCTCACTGTGACTATCATGGAATGAAAGATTTACTCCTAACCAGCTTTGGCCTCCTACTAATAAGCATATGTACCAATGAACAGTGTGGTAATTAGTATGCAGTAAGAGACTGGGAAAACTTCTGTTTCAATAGTGATGCTATTGGATGGCCCATTTATTAGTCTTAGTTTTGTACTTTTGGGAGAGAGGATATTACTTCCAAATTAGCAGAATCCATGTGTAGCCCCGTCTCCATAAAATTATGAACCATCTCTTTGGAACAAAATGACTTTCTTTGGAGGTTTTCCAACCATACCAATAGGCTGAATTCCAGCTTATAAAATGAAAGAAATTACAATAAGAATAAAAAACAAATATTGCAAGAATATATATCAAAAGAGGAAAGAAGGAGAGTTTCACATGCACGTTAAATCCCCCCACCCCAAAGAATGACATGTGCTTTAGAATCAGCCTGAAACTACCTGAAACTACCCATTGGTGGTGAGGATCAAGAGAATAATCTCCTGGCAATCTGCTAAATTTGCTTCTGTCATCTTTGTTTCCTTGTTAATGCAATGCATGGAATATTAAACTGCATTCTTATACAAAATTAATGAGTCAAAATACATTGTAGAAGTGTGGATGCCCTGCAGTATTAGTAGCATTCTGAAATGCCTAATTAAATCCTGCAGCTTCGCAAATTAATGTGGGCCTGGTGGCAGAAAAGGTGTTTTATATTTATGTTAAATGATGAAAGGTTTTCTTTCTCTGAAATAAAGAATTGAAGATTGGTGTCCATTTAATATCCATCAGAAATGCATCTTGACAATCATGTGGGTGGAGAAGTCTATGACCCAGCACAACCACAATGCAAGAAAAATGTGAAAATAGGATGCCTAGTATACTGTATATCCCGCCTTGCTCCTATGAAACAGGTCTCCAGAAATGGAATTTAATAGGATGGTCATAAGTGCTGATACTTAATTTATTCATATGGATGAATCATATGGCTTCTATGTGTGAATAATTTTAAACTTATCCACTGAATTATCCTTGTTATATATGATGGTTGTATATACTATAGTTCTTTTTCAATTAATTAATATAAACTGATCATTCCTAAGAAGCAAACTGCACAAACATCCTTTTTTCAAAATATGCCCTAGAAAGTGCTTTAGTCTTTCAAGATCTATCTCAAGGGGGGGAAATTACATCCCTAGTCCAGAAAACTGCCCTTTTATTCACATAAATTAATAGTAATCCAATGGCTCTGTTACAATTAGCCATTTCTCTACCTGTTCTTCAATCTTGAAAGGCCAGATCCTTTCCTTGTCATGTGCCTCTGTGCCACAGCAAACAGTTTTACAGCATGTTTCTCCTGCTCTTTGCCTCTTCACTATTTCATCAAATTCCTGAGAACTCTCAGCAGTTCATGGATAGGATTCATAAGAAATAATAAACAAAAAGCATACAAATAAAAGGTGAATAAATTAATGGCATATACTGTAGAATAAAGTTAAATTAACTAAATCAAATAATAATCAAGCCAAAATGAGACCAAGGCCCTTTGAAAGAGCACTGTTTGAGCAGCTTCTGGAGGGTAGTCACTGTGGGAGCCAACAAGCTGTCCATTGAGAGATTGTTTCAAAGAACTTAAACCAGAGGTGGGTTTCAGCAGGTTCTGACCAGTTCTGGAGAACCGATAGCGGAAATTTTGAGTAGTTCGGAGAACCGGTAAATACTACCTCTGACTGGCCCCGCCCCCATCAATTCTCTGCCTCATGAGTCCCAGCTGATCGGGAGGAAATGGGGATTTTGCAGTAACCTTCCCCTGGAGTGGGGTGAGAATAGAGATTTTACAATATCCTTCCCCTGCCACGCCCACCAAGCCATGCCCACCAAGCCACGCCACACCCACCAAGCCATGCCCACAGAACTGGTAGTAAAAAAAATTTGAAACCCACCACTGACTTAAACACAGTGCCATCATATCTCACTTCCTTAAGGTAGGGCATTGGTAATAGTTTTTTTCTCAGGTAGATTGAATTGGGCAGGCCAGTTCCACTGGAAAAATGTCCTGCAGATAACTAGGCACCAAACCAAGTAGGTCTTATAAGTCAATAGTAGACTTTAAATTTCACTCAGAAGCCTGCTGGAAACCAATGCAGAGCCTGCATTGCAGGGCCTTGCAGCATTGATTTAGGATTCTCCCACTCCACTGGTGAATGTCAACATATGGGCCATTGCACTTTGAACAAGTGCAATTTCTAAGAGAACTTTAGAGACAGTGACTGTGTTGCAATAATCTAAGTGGGTGGTGATGAGATCAGGAGTCACTGTAGCAAGACCTTCCCAATCTGGGTAAAGTCACAAGTATACAGGTGTGTATGCGGGATGGGGGAGGTCGACTGCTATTAGTTAATAAACCAACTCCATTGTGAAATTCCATATCAAGTTCCCAAGCCAACAGGCAGAGCTAGCTCTTCAGTCTCTTGTGGAAAATCAAGAAGATGGGAGGCAATCTCACTACAGAGTGCAAGATGTTCCAGAGGGCAGGAGCCATGGCAGAGAAGATTCTTCTCCTGGACCCCACCAGCCAGAATTCCTTGACTGACAGGATCCACAGCATGCCTCTTCTGCTAGCATGGGTGGGGTGGGCCTTTCCCATGAGGATGAGACAGTTCCTCAAGTAACCTTGACCCATGTAAGGTATGTTTTCTGCCTTGAGTTATTTATGAAAATGATAATGATGGGATAAAATTTGTATTTCAGATTGTCAGGAAACTATCCAAGCACCCACTGGCAGGCCTTTGAATATTTTAGCCATTTGGGGAAAACCATTTGAATAGGTTTAACCCTTCAGAGATTTCAGGTGGCAGGAAATGATCCAACCATGGTAAAGGGTATACAGTAAGAGATCACATAGCAAATGCTCTAAAGCAAAGATAAAGACCAAAATGTATCCACTTAAAGCTGACAAACATGTAATCATCTGAGACAGATCAATGGTTGCTATGAAGACCATGAACTCAATGGCTGTTCCTGATGTTTTCAACATAGAGTTCCAGTCTCCCAACACCAAAAAATGCAGAGAGACTCCACCACTAATCTGGTTACTAGGTCCAGAACACCAGGAAGGGATCATGCTGAATAGCAAGTTGCCTAGAAAACCAGCAGATTACCTGACTTGCCTCCATGGGCCAACTTAATAAATAAGCATTCATATCACATCACTGGAGGAACAGAATGCCTGATCAAAGATAAAGTCTTCTAATAGATAAATCTTATCTCTTTTCCCTGGCCCCAGCATCAAGGTTGATGCAGTACCTAAAACTGAGCCAGCCATATTTCAGACAGATTTATTTTATTTTTACTTACTCAATTTATTTGCCACCCACTGATTTTGAAGTGACTCTGGGCAGGTATTGCCTCACTCATTCAGCCAGATCTCAGTAATATATACCAGGTCTTCCCACTTGTCCACTTAAACATTATGAATGAATATAGACTTAGTACAGACATACCGTACATAGTTTTCAACATCAATGCTTTAAGACCAGATAACCAACAATCTAGAGATAAACCCCATCAAGTTGAGGTTGCCAAGTCAAAAGGGAAATTTGCCACCAAGGTAGAGATCACTCTCCTTTGGGAACAGCACACTCAACACCCCCACTATACCTGTCATGGTCCAAATTAGCTGTAAGTATATGCTCCAATCTCTAACTACCGGTACTAGGTAAAATACTTTATTAACATGGATATTAGTCAATTTCACCATGCATCATACATCAAACACAGTAACACCATTCAAACCAATTTGCAATATATTTATTTTCATTTTTACATCACACCCTCATTTCCCCACATCAAGCATCACTCACAAATTTTCAGTAGGATGAGAAAAGATCCCAGGGCATTCATGCTAGACTAAATTACATTTATATTATGTTGATAAGCCTTTCATTTCATTATAGTTGACATGTCTATTTGATTCCTAACTTTGATCTGTCATGATTGCACAAGATTTTTTGTTTGCTTGTTTTTAGCCTATTCTGTAATAGTAGACAAGCAGTTACAGACTGCTGTTAAAGCTCTCTATTTCATTTGCACAGTCTTCTATATTTTGCATTCTCACCCACATTAATGGTCCTGTCTCATGCTCTCTTTATTGCTCTATTTAAGTCTCTTGTCACAGATGGTGAGCATGGCCTCAGCAAATCAGGGAGAAGGCTGTTCAATGGGGAGGAAATGGGAAAAGAGACAGCACTTGATAAACTTTGAAAGCAGGCCCCAACTCTTCTGCATAAGATTTGGTGTGTCAGCTGTCTCCTTAGGCTACATATATGTCAAGCTGAAACATTTTCTCTTTTCTATGTTCCTTGGCTTTCAAGCCACATCACTTTTGTGATCTTTTTTGCTTCATTCTGCTCCCATGGTGAGTGTCTGGAACATTTTTCTCTCCGTCATTAGCTCCAAGGCCATGAGTGATAGGTCCTTCTTCAGAACTCCTTTATCCCTTTGTGTTTAGTTAAAACTTTGCCTTATTGACTTGGTTTCTTGATAGCAATGTCCTAATTTGCTGCTGGAACTTTTGTAGAGTTTTATGTGTTTTTCAACTATGAAGATCTAAAAACAACAATACGCACAGCAGTGGCCTGTAAATTCTCAAAATACCATCCAAACCATCCCAGTGAGCCTTTCCTACAGTATATCTTTTTTTAACAATATCTGATGCCTGATAATTCTTTTCGCCCAATCTGAAATGGCCATAGAAGGACATCTTTGCAACAACCACAGGAAAAGCTGCATGCCCACAGTAGGCAAAAAGAAACCAATAGGAATTGGGCAGATCCTAACCACTGCTACATCATTACCGTGATAGCTACTTAAGCATCATATATCACACATACAGCTTCCTTTGGGATGGAGAACCCTACTTTAACACTGGATCAAATAAAAAACCTAGGTGTCTCCACTATAGGTGAGGAATGAGAGGAAAGTTGCATCATCAGAATGTATTATTCATGAACAGTTAGTGAGTCAACTTTCAGCCAATACCAGAGGGACAGATACGATGATCAGGAATGAAATAAAGCACAGAAATCATGTGATGTTACCATGACTTCTGTCTTGAGTTACAGGGACCACTGAATGCATAGACCAGGGGTGTCAAACTCATGTCGTCACGGCGGCATCACGTGACGTATTGGGACTTTTTTCCCCTTTACTAAACTGGGTGTGGGTATGGCCAGTGCGTGATGCATCCGGCCCGTGGGCCGGGAGTTCGACAGCCCTGGCATAGACTGTTACTAACAAAACAGAATATGGACCTCTGTAAAGGAACCAGGAGTTCTCATGTCATCTTATGCAATCAGGTGTTTTTCATAGACAGAGGTTATTTTAGTGAATGCAAGAATGCTGAAAGTTTTGTTTCTTTGTTTTAAACAAAATACACCAACTACTTGTATTACTTCCAGAAGACAGTGAAAAAAGTTTTAAATGTCTTATTATGCAAACACAACAAACTTGATATACAGTACAAATGCAGTGTAAATGGCTTTGTTATTTTCCCACTGTAGAGAAATGCTATTGCCATACATGTTGGCTTTTTTCAGTCATGGACAGGATATATGACTGCATGACTGGTACTTCTATCCAGCATCATGTAAAAAGCAAAATTGTCATTCATGAAGTTTCAGATATCTATTTTCAAAGCTGTATTATTTTCAAGCAGATATGCTCATAGAACAAATTTATAGAATCTAGAAAGAGCTGTCTGAAGACAAGAAAAATTAGGGAGGCAAGTCCGTGTGAAATCTATGTCACACTGATCCTGGCTCTTTCTAATCTACTTTATCAGTCAGCACTATCTTGCTATTATCACATGTGGATCACACATGGGATTTTACTCTCAGGTATGAACCTTCTTGTAACTATTTGTATCAGAGAAAAGCCTCTCAGTCTTAAAATGATCATTAAGAGACTCACATCAAAATATATTCTCCTTTAAAAATATTCTTAATTGAACTGGTGAACACATTTTGAATTTTGGGAGTGTATTGTTTGTGTTTTCATAAAATGAGAGAAGGGAACTATTAGATAATAATAAGTTAAAAAATTTAATTGAAAGCAAGTATGGTACGAAATACAAATATCTTATCTGGCCTACTTCATAAAAGTACAATTAGTGGAAACTTAGGAGGAAAAAAAATACACACTGTACCCTTTTGTCTCTCTCCATTACACAAACCCCAGATGAAATGTATTTCAGTGGTATGTGAGAAGTATCTGGAGAAACAGAGTGAAGAAATGCTGCCTAGGGAATGGTCACATAAAAGAAGACATAGCCCACAGCTGCATAATGAGTGGCATAAGAAGTTCAGAAGGGAAATTTCCTAAATTCTCAAGATATGTACTTTCAGACTTTCAAAATCCTGTTAATGTAATTTTACAATGTATTTCCTGTCTGGTCTGCCTGGCACAGCTGACATCTAAATGCAAACATTAAAAAAACCACTCCTCCAAAAACTAACAAGCCAGCTTACAGATATACAATTTAAAAAGGCAAGGGCCGACAAACTTATGTAGAATATAATACATCTCCCTTTGAAACTCCTAAGAGGATCTAATAATTCCCTACTCTCATTTCCCATTTTTCCCTCTCCAGTACTTTATTAGATAGGCAGCCATCTGTCATTTCTATTTTTTCTTATAAATGCTGAGGGAGGGGTGAGAGGATGTGAAATAATTCTTCATTTTCTCTAATCTTGGAGGCTGCAAATTGCAGCATGCAAGCTTCCTAATTATTATTTTTAATTAAAGGATTTTTTTAATTAAGTGAGCAGAAAGCCTGGAAATTTTATGAAAGGCATACCCTGGAGAATATTCATCCTAAAACTGTCCGTCTGCCCTCCACATCCCAGTTCCTAAGAACTAAGTTCCTATTTCTTGACTGTGGCAGTTTGAAAGCAATTAACTCTTTTTTCTTATGATTTAAAAATGCATGAAAATCCATATTTTTGCATGGCAGTTTCATAAGTGTGCATTTTCTTGCATCTGAGCCAAGAACTGTATTGCAAGAATTATAATGCACATGGTCCGAAAGACAACTGCATTTTATTTGTGTTTCTGCCTGGAAAGAATAGATAATGTTGGTTTACTTAGGAATTCAAATGAGATACTAATGTATTAGTCATGGGAACAGGATTAGAAGTAATGCACTATTAATGGAGACCTCTCCAGGATCTGATGAGGGTTCTAAGCTGTTAGCAAATTTCTAAGCTATTATATTTAACCTCAAGATCACAAGTTTATTTGCCAGTTTATTAATCTCAAATGTATATTATCAGCAGATCCTATAGTGTGTATGTATGGATCAGGGGTGGGTTCTAACTTGCCTTGCTGCCGGTTCGCTTTCACCCGCGCTGTGTGGGTGCGCGCACATTGGGCGTGCGCGCATGCACAGTGCTGAAAATCCAGCTTCTGCGCATGTGCAGAAGCAAAAAACAAGATGGCGGTGCCTATGGCGCCGCTGAGAGAGCTGGTTTGGGGGCAATTGCTGGCCATTGCTGCCGGTTCGGCGAGCGGGGGAAATTCCTGCTACCGGTTCTAAAGAACCGGTCCGAACCAGCAGGAACCCACCTCTGGTATGGATATGGGAATACTCTATTTAATAATTGTAGTGGTTCAGAGGAATTTTATGCCTGGATCACAACTCTTTTGTATGTAGGAGCTCTAAGGCAAATTTGCAAGGCACATGAAACTTGACAGCTGATCTGCTGGCTTTTAATGTCTTTCTGCTTGGCACAAAATAGGTATCTTATGGAAATCAGAGACAGAAAAGAAGAAAAGACATTAGTAATTGCTGATTAGCAAAAGAAAGCTCTAGGCATAGAGATTTAATTATGGTAATCTCACCATCAATCTTAAAATAGACAAGAGTATAATCCTTCTAAGAAACAAGGCTATTGATGTTTAGGCAGAATCCCTGTTTTTTCTTTATATGTTAAAGCATTGAACACTGGCTTAAAGAATACCTTTAAGAGAAATAAGAGATAAGGCTAGCATTATTTATTTATTTATTAGATTTATAGCCTGCCTTTCTTCCAGAAGTTCAAAGTAGCATACATTGCATACCTACCGGTATTTTCCCTTGTAACAACTAGTGTCTCAGATAGGTTGGACTAAAGAGAGTGATTAGCCCAAATCATCAGAAAGCTTACATGTCTGGGGTGGACTTCAACCTGGACTTTATCAGTCTTAGTCAGCCGCCTTAACCACTATATCCCTTGGGTTCTTTCTTCTTGGGACTTGGGACTTCAATTCCCAGAAGTCAACAGCCAGCCATTGTGCCAATAGACATTAAGAAACTATAACTTAAGAAAACCACATTTCCCCAATTTTTCCTTTCCTCCAGAATGGTGTAGGAAATGCTCTTGAGGTATTATAAATTAATACATTGAAATTTCATCTTCCCCATTCCTCTGGTGGAATTTATTTTTACATTTAATGGGGGGGGGATGAAATTCCTCCATCTTATATAACTTTTTCTCTAATTGTTTTAAAATATTTGTTGCTGGTGCGGAAAAGTAGTTGCAAGTCCTTCATCAAGTACACATAAGCTTGTTCCACAGTCAGGTTTTTTTGTGAGAGAAGTGCTGGAAGTCCTACTCCTAAAGTAGCTCTGTAAATGGATGGATAGGTCTTCATTTGTAACAGTTAAATATCCAACACAATGCAAGGGCCATTAACCTCAGTGTGGGGGGGGGGAATTCAAGAATATACAGTTCTTGTTTAGGGTTCATCACTGACTTTAAAAAGTTCGATTTTCTAACAATATGATTACAATGTTCAGTTACCCAAGAAATGATTGAATCATCTAGCCAGGAAATGGCATTTTAAAAAAAGGCATTTTCCAACTCTAGTATTTTGATCTTTTAATCACAAAAAGGATCTGGCTCACACACTGTGGTTAGAGGTAAGATGCCATGTGCCAGGTATGTCCTGGAATGTAGTTGGTGGCAGCTGATATAGCCCAAGGCAGGAAGTAGGGCCAGATGAGAAGACATAGGGATCTTTTCGGAAAGGGAGTTTGAGACTCTCATCTTTCCATCTATAATCTTAGCCATCTGCTAAAATCGGTAGAGAATCAGGAAGAGGGCTTTGAGGGAAACATACAATAACCACTATAGCCAAAACATAAAGTACAATTCTAATCTTCCCATAGAGTCTGTGTCCTGATCTGGTCTACCATGAATGGCTGCTAAAAAAACCCTCTTCCTTGTATCCAGTGGTGAAATCTAAAAATTTAATTTCCCTACCAGTTACATGGGCGTGGCTTCAGGTGGGTGTGGCTTGGTGGTTGGGTGACCGAGTGGGCATGGCCAACTTGTAAAATGTGGTGAAACTCACCTAACAATGTGAGGTGCTTGCTTAGTAACCAAAATTTTGGGCTCAATTGTGGTCATAAGTTTTTCTTCCTTCGTTCCTTCCTGCCTTCCTTCCTTCCTTCCTTCCTTCCTTCCTTCCTTCATTCATTATTTCATTC
>QLTV01000213.1:37605-72505 GCA_003457575.1 Thermophis baileyi
AGATAAGGATAAACTCTTACTGTATCTCCCCATTGCAGAGGCAACTAAAAATATGAATAACAGATCTACCACTTCATTCACCTCTTGGAACATGTTACACACACACACACACACACACACACACACACACACACACACCAACATGTATATTACTTACCCTTTGCAGGACGTTTGCTTTCTGTCTGCAGAAATACTGATCTTGATATTTGCAATGGCTAAATGAAATTTCAGCCAAAGTGGACAGCTTCCTAAAAATCCTTAATCTACAAATGCCCCATTGCAATCAGGGGTTAATATAATAGCAAAGGCTGGCCATGTTCACTTTAGATATTCAGAATCAGTTAATTTAGCTAACCACTGCCATGTGCTATAGGAAAAAACTTTTTTTTTCCTGGACATCCATCAGAATGGTCACAGATGGAAGGATCAAAAGTTTATTTTGACCTTCTTGCCTCAGCTCCTAAACTGCCAAAGTAGAACAATTGATTTAAAAGATTTCCACTATCTGTCTAGCTCAACAAATGCTAAGCACATATTTAAAAAGTTTTATCAGTTATTTCTCTCTTCCAGACTTATTAAAATGAGAAAACTCTTATGGCAAACTCATCACATTCAAACTGTCAGAGTCTTTAAGGATGACTTTGTCCCTGATCTCATCACTAGAAAAGTGATCAGTGGTCATGACCCTACAGATAAGAGCCATAAAAACACAGCATCCCAAAGCAATAAATCTGCCAGACTTGCCAACAAGGAAGAGGTTAAACAAACATCAAGGGAGGAAGGTACAAGCTCAGAACTCATTAATTTGAGGAGAAAAATAGCATACACTGAAACAGCAACTGTGACATGCCCTCTAGAAGTGCTAGTCCTAAAGTGCTAGAAATGATATGGAAGCCCATCATCAATTTAATTCATCTGCCCCCTAGAGCTGCCCAACTCCAAATCGTTGCCACCTCTCCTATGACTAAGGCATGCAAAAAGCTGTCAGAACACTACACTGATTTTCTCACCAATAATAAGAGACAGCAGTGTCTCTTCTGTGAGTGTAATACAAGTGATACTCAAGGAACTTGTGCAATCACAAGCAGATGCAGCTCAAAAGAAACTACCTTATAAATGTAACAAAGCTTGTCCAAGCAATACAGAAACCCAATATGGAGATATAACTTCATCTGCCTCCAAACTTAAAAGGGCTTCTCTGGTTCAACAGGAATCTGACTCCAGCATAAACAACTTCCTTCATTCCCACTTACATTTGACATGCCAAAGAATGCCCCTTGCTAAAGAATCGATGTCCCTGCTTGCCAGTAATCTACATTTCACCATCCATGCCACACTGATTTTTCCAATCAACAAGCAGTTGGAAGAGCAGCACTTAAAAACTGTCAGAAGATGATGTGTGCCATCAACCAGTTTTTAATGAACACCTAGTTTATCACCTAGCTGACTTTCATACTTAAGGAAGGAACAGAACTCACAAACTCCCGGTTTCTAGTCCAGAACTTACTTACTTACTTACTTACTTACTTACTTACTTACTTACTTACTTACTTACTTATTTATTTATTTAGCCAAACATGTACGAGATAACAGGTATAAGTATAAACACAGACATGAACACAGGAAATGGGTACGAATAAATGGGGACAGTGGGACAGGGACTTCAACTTCAACTGCTACACCAAGCTGACCCTCTACAACAGGTTATCGTCTAGAATCAATTGCTGATGGAGCAAAGAAATGTGTATTTTAAAACTATGTTAGACACCTTTACATCATTTTGTTCTTATATTTTTAAGTCAACTTGGGTACCACATTACTTTTTATACCCTGTATAGTGGCTACTGAATGAAACAATGAAATAACACTTTGCTTTCCCTTGAGGAGATGAAAACTAATTTTTGTAAGAAGATAGGTTAAAAAATGTATGCAGTTGATTTCATCAAAAGTGTCTAAGAATGTGTCAATCATTAAAAATTCTGTTCTCTTTATGTACCAGTATTCAGCATCAGCATTTTCCCAATCTTTGTAGAATTTTTTTAAAGTGTCATAACTGTAATATTTAATTCTTGTAACATAGAAAAGTTTTACATGCACCTTTTACTAATTTAAATAACAATATAAATTGCTGAAAAATCTTTATTTTAATGTAATTTACTCTGTTTTTCTTCTTTGACATGACATTACCCTGATGCAGGCTTTGACAATATATATTCATATTTCTACATGAGCTGTTTATAAAATGTAACTAAGCTGTTTGCATGCAACTTTCAGTAGTATGCCTTTTATTTTTAGATACTTTTAAAGAAACCCATATTTGATCAAATAAAGGAGAGATTTAGTAGATACAGTTTCTATAAAAATTGAAAATAATCTTTAGTTCATGATGGATGGGAGAAAAAAAGTAATTATAACATATACCGGTACATTCCCCAAAAGGATGTAGAACATTCAATTATCTCATGTTAAAATGCAAGCATATGTAGATATAAAAGGACTGGAAGAAATCCAATAAAGTGATAGCATTTTGGAATGCTGCTTCTTTGGAAAAAAGCAATTAAGAAAAGACAGTTCACAACACTGTGCAGAGAAAGTGAACAGAAGGTTTTTTTTCACCCATATCTCATGTTGCTAGTTTATGATGTGCCGCAGTGATTAGGATATGATATGACATAGGAGAGACCCAAACTCAGGTACTTACTTAATCATAAAGCATCCTGGGTGATTTTGAGTCAGTTACTTGTCATCTCCCTACTACTGAGTTAGTGCTATCCCCATATCCTTAAAGCAACATAAAATAATATCACCATAACATTTACTATCCAGATTGCCAATCACAATCACATTCTATTGTGCTGGTTCTGAGACATTGCCAGATAATATTGTCCTGATTTGTGAGGGTAGAATTTGTGTTCTTCTCTAATTCTGCTGACATCCATTTTCAGCATGTCACCAGCCACAACAGAACATCTATCAATCATAGCACAGTAGCAGGAATGAAGTGGGTCCAAGTTCAATACTCTGCCGAGGATTATATAGGCTGTTTTATTTTCCCATCCTTCCATAAGACATAATTTGGAATTTTCAAGTCACAAGAATGTAAAATAAAAGAATATATGAAAAAACACCGGGGCCGAAATAGTTACAAAGAAAATGAGACAGATTTTGCCATGTTTACCAACTTAGACAGTCCCTATAGAGCCTGACAACTGAAAATAACTAGATGCTGGAAAACTAAAGGAAGAAAAATGAGCAACTGGAATTGGCAAATATAAGTGAGCTGGTAAATAACAAGAAAAAGCCAGTTTCACTTCCTTGTTTTATACATACTTCAGTAATCAATTAATTTTGGAAAGAAGAAAGGAAGAAAGGAAGAAAGGAAGGAAGGAAGGAAGGAAGGAAGGAAGGAAGGAAGGAAGGAAGGAAGGAAGGAAGAGCCACAGGTACATATTACAGTGTAGCATGCATAATAAAAAGGTCCAAAGTCATGCATTCATACATAGTCTACTTTGCTATCAACAGTGTTATCTTGGGGTTTTTATCTGTCAAGAAACTGTACATAGCATTCTTTTCCTTGGTCTGGAAATGGGTTAATCAAAAACGTCATCAAAAAAGCACAACAAAGAATGTTCTTTCTGCGCCAACTCAGAAAGCTCAAACTGCCCAAAGAGCTGCTGATTCAGTTCTACAGAGGAATTACTGAGTCTGTCATCTGCACTTCCATAACTGTCTGGTTTGGCTCTGCAATCAAACAAGACAAACATAGACTTCAACGGATAATTAGAACTGCAGAAAAAGCAATTGCTACCAACTGCCTTCCATTGAGGACCTGTATACTGCACGAGTCAAAAAGAGGGCTGTGAAAATATTTACAGACCCCTCACATCCTGACATAAATTGTTTCAACTTCTCCCCTCAAAATGACGCTATAGGGCACTGCACATCAGAACAACTAGACACAAGGACAGCTTTTTCCCGAATGCCATCACTCTGCTAAACAACTAATTCCCACAACACTGTCAAATTATTTACTATATTACTATTATCCTTCCTAGTACCTATCTCTTCCCACTTATGACTATAACCATGTTGCTTGTATCTTTACAATTTATATTGTTTTATTTGTTTCCTAGTACAATTTGATTGCTTATTAGTAACCTATGACTATCACTAAGTGTTGTATCTTATGATTCTTGATGAATGTATTTTATTTTTTCTTTATGTACACTGAGAGCATATGCACCAAAGACAAATTCCTTGTGTGTCCAATCACACTTGGCCAATAAAGAATTCTATTCTATTAAGAAGAAGGGTTAGTAACTCATTGTGGATGTATTTGGAAAAAAATACAGTACAGCAGGATATAATCCCATGAATCAGTGCTTCCGTCTTTGCAGAGACAAAGACTTTCAGCATCACAACTTGGCAGCGATGAGTTGGCAGAGGCAATTTGGCAGTGGTGAGCTGGCGGCAGTAAGCTGGTGACACCGAGCTGGCCACATTGAGTTGTCCTGGACCTTTCAGCATTGAGGATTGTTCAATATTTACCTTCCAACATAGCTGATAGAAATATATTAAACTGCAACAATACTTTAATTGTTATTAAGACTTCTGAAATTTGTTATTTATAAATTGAACCAAGCATAATGATGGTTTAAAATAAAATCTACTGAGCCCTACCTGAGCTCTAGGTAACATCTTGGTATATTCTGTTTGAAATTCTGTCCAAGACTCTTTGTTTAAGAGCTAGCATTGCCTGACCTTGTTCCTGGTGTACCAGCATCTCCCTGGAGAACCCAGATTTAGTAATCATTTATTTGTAGTTTCCAAGAAAAGAAGAATTATCTGACAGGATCACTGCAGTGGTGAAAAGCAGGGCTATTGCATCTTTAAAAAACAATACAGTTAAGAATACTGTTAAAGTCAAAAGCCCACCTATTCTTATCAAATGAAACAATGGATAATGCCTTGTTCTCCTCTATTTTGTTTTGGAGAGATGTTGTGATAAAAACAGAGCACTTTATGGGGAAGGTGACACTTATGAAAGAAATTCAGGAAAGAATGTAGAGGCAAAAACAGGGAGAGAAATGGTTGCGGTATAGTCTGATCGGGTGGGAGATTACATACATATGACTACAAAACACTCCTCTGATCTTACTCTTCATTGTCACTGATGTTGCCTCCAGGGTACTTTTACATATCTCTTGGACAATGTCATTGGGGAAGGGGGAGCAGAAATCCTACTTCTATACTGGTACATGTAATAAATTAATACTATCTTATTCATGGCCATGAGTTAAAAACATTTTTTATAATCAAGGATGAAAATTGGTATTGTCAGGGGATGTCTTTGATATGGCCAAATGCATGTGGGAAATGCCTACTGTCTTTCAGTTTAACATGTTGTGAGAATAAAAATAAGAGGTAACTCCATAAACTTACTTGAGTGTCTATGGAATTCTCAGTCATCCAGGTCATGGTTGTCTCAAAGGTGTTTTTCAAAAAGGCAACTGGACTTTTTTCCTTGAAAACATTTCACTTTCACCTCTCATCCAAGAACCTTGTTCAGTTTTGAAGAGATCTATTATATAAAAACAAAAGCAGACCCCATTGCCTTCTAGCAGTGAAGATGTTTCCTAATCTGGTAATAAAATGTCCGCAAGCAAACTCAGAGAGCACCAACATCTTGAAGTTCTTAAATGAAAAACAAACTATAAATGTAACAACAAGAACACAAATCCAAATGGTAAAATGTCTTTTTCACAAAGTATGGAATTTGCTCCCACAAAAATTATTAATGATCCTGGATAATGGATAGTGGGTCTGGAATATGGGGGAAGTTGTCAAATTGATATGATATACGTGCTGAGGCAGAGTTTCTGAAAACCAGCTAGTAATAGAAATAGGATATTTGTTTCATGTCTCTCTGTCAGATTTCGTTAAAGATGCAAATGGTTGAGATAAGTGGGCTATTGAAAGCCTCTGGTTAAATCTTATCGGATTTTCTTGTGTTCTTTATGCCACATGTGACTGTTGGAATGCTGTTTCTCAATCAGTCCCACATTTTCAACAATTTTTGCCTACCAAAGGAAATATAAGAATTTGTGCTTGGATGGTGTGAATAAAATCTGAAAAATATTAGAATCTGATGCACCAATTGATTGCTTGTAAATTCAGGATTTCCCAGATCTACCATGGAAACAGGAATGAGACAAAAAAATAATACATAATCTTCCTCAATAATTAGAGCTGGGGTAAGGCCAAAGTCAGAACTAGTAAAGAAAATAAATTCTTAATATAGTATATGCCAGTGATGGTGAACCTATGGCACGCATGCCACAGGTGGCACACGGAGCCATATCTGAGGGCACACGAGGCATTGCCCTATGGCAGCTCCAGCATGTTGGCCAGCTGATTTTCGGGCTTCTGGAGGGCAGGGAGAGGTCATTTTCACCTTCCCCAGGCTTCAGGTAAACCTCCAGAGTCTGTGGATGGCAAAAAAACGGCCTAACGGCCCAACCGGAAGTTTATTTCCGAACTTCCAGTTGGGCTGTTCGGCCGTTTTTCACCCTCCCCAGGCTTCAGGAAAGCCTCCTGAAGCCTGGGGAGGGTGAAAACGGCCCAACAGAAATGAACTTCCGGTTGGGCCGTTGGGTCTGTTTTTCGCCATCCACAGGCTCTGGAGGCTTTCCTGAAGCCTGGGGAAGGCGAAAATGACCTCCTCCACCCACCCTCCGGAAGGTCGAAAATCAGCTGGAATCCGTTTTTCGCCATCCACAGGCTCCGGATGCTTCAGTGAGTCCTGCGTGCATGCGTGGGGGGGCAGCGTGGGGGGTTGTGCACGCATGCGTGGCAGAGCATTGCATTATGGGTGTGGACACACGTGCGCGCACGATAGCACGTGCGCACGCCCTTTTGGCACCCGAGCAAAAAAAGGTTCGCCATCACTGGTATATGCTCACCAGAGTCAGAGCTGTCACTGGGGTAATGCCTGAAAAGAAATTTTTAGCAGATTGGGGAGTTCCTCCTTGGGCAAGTATGTGTGAAGTTAAACTTAATAAGTTTAGCATTATTTCTTAGGGAAATTCACTGATATTTATCAATGTAAAGTAGGAGAACACTGGGAGAAGAAATAGGGAGTGAGAAGAAAATCATGGCATGAAAGAAAGCTTTGTTTCAGAAATGGATTGATTAAAAGGTTTGAAAAAGGCCTCAGAAATAATTTTTAAAAAGTCAAGAAAGCAGGCATTTTAAATACTGTAAGAAATAGTACAAGAAGTTGGGGGGAATCTTCGTGGTGTGACTGAAAAAATAACTGAAAGGAAGGAGATAGAAGAAATATGGGAAAAGTCTAGAAATAAATTTAAAAGGAACAAAGTAGAAGCCACAGAATGTCAGGTGCAAAGGATCAGGACCATATGTTAAGTTGCAGCAGAGAAGATTTATTCAGGCGTATAAACAAGAATCTAGTCAACTAAAGTTCAATACTATATTGGTGCCAGATAGGAGTCAATGGAATTCAAGAGGGACTGGACTTGAACCATTTGTGGGGATGTAATGATTCTAAACTGATGACATATTAAACTCCTCCACCCAGCCATTTCTGCTCTTCTACAAAAGGAGACCTAGCTATAAAAGAATGGTATTACTTAGGATTTTACTCAGACACTGATACTCTCTTTCAGAATGCATATCTCTAGTTCCCTTTCCTTTCCTTCCCTCCCCTTCCCTCTCTGAGTGTTACATTTTCTCCTCACCACAACAGTCATTCAGCCAGAGTTTGACAGCCACTGAGTAACACATGGGTTATTTTGTCCTTTTAATCCTCATAAGGGCCTTTTGGTTCCCACAAACTGTGGTTTCTTGGTTTCTTAGATATTGACATTTAGCTTTTTCCTTTTTCTTGTCCAACTTCTCTTTCTTCTGAGTTGTTATTTTCCTACAAGCTGAAGAGCAAAGATAAATGTTTAAATAATTTCATAAATGCTTAAATTAAATAAATGTGTAAAATTTAACACCTTATTAATGAATATTGTGGTTACCTGTAGAATATTTCTTGTAAAATTTTAATTGGGCAGTATTCTGATATGCTTTACTGAAAACAAAAATTCCAGCATCCAATTTAAAAATATACTTCATACGGAATAAATGTGTCTAAAATACCCCTTTGATTCATAGGTTACACCCAGGTAACACTTTCTAACAGAAAAATGACAGCTGTTCTTTTACTTTTTAACTAAACTTCAAGTTCACATTTTAATATGCTTGCACATTATTCAGGGAGAAGCCTGTACAAATTTCATTACTCAAACAGCACTCATTCATGAAAAAATAATCATCTGCAATGTTTGGAGAGTGTTAATGGTATTGAAGATTTGAGATTATTTGCCGTACCATCTGCAAACTCATTACTAGCTCTGAGCTTTAAAGAAGAATGTTATAACCCTTTCTCTTCTAACATCCACTTTTATCCAGACTCTTAAAAAATGTATGAATAGGCTTTAAAATGTTATTTCCTTATGAAGATTTCTATTATTGGTTTATTTTATTAAATAAAATTAAGAAAAGGAATGGGAGATAATTAAAAAAAAGTGATAATAAAGACTATTCTTGCTAAAATAGTATTCATCCTTTCTGTTATGGTCTGTAATTCTTCATTGACACATTTGATCTAAATCTGATCCCTTGATTCAGAGTATTCTATTTGTCATTTTATGTTTTCTTAAAAATGTTTAAAAAGGGCCTACTGTATTTAGCTCCTTAAATGCATTCTTTATCTGCTTGCTCTACTCAAGTTCACCTGCTATCAATTCTTCTATTTATCTCATCTTTGCCTTTCATACTTGTTGATAGACATCTGTTCCTGTCCAGAATGCTGTTTTATCTTCCATTTTTCTCTGTGTTGTGCAAATCCCCTTCTTTAAAATGTTTTTTTTTAAAGGGATGAGGTAGTTATTCAAAATCCCATCCAAAGGGTGCTTCCATATTTGTACTAGCCTCATCTCATTACTGTATAAATGCTCAGGGTACATAGGACAATTCTACACCTCCCTGTTGTTCTCAGCTGCCAACCCCACAACAATGTTATCTATTCCTGCACAGCAGCACTAAAATCCATCAGAAGAACAACCTGTGCCACCAACCAGTTTTAATGACCACATAATTTCTGTGTATTATGATGGATTTAGTTTGTCAGGTTTCCCTGTTTCTACCCCTCCTTTTATATTCTTTTTTAGTTCCTTTTATATTTTTGATTTTATACTTTTTAGCTTTTTATGTGTACATTTTTATTTTGTTGCATCTTTGATGCTTTTTAACTTCCTGTATCCCATTCTCCTAACAAGGGTTTGATTTGACATGCTTCCATGCTTGGAATGATTGGCTACTTCTGTTAAGTTATACTGAAAGTGATTTCAGTAAATGGAAAATGAAAGCAAAGACATTAAATAAAGTGATTAAATTTACATGCCATGCAGTGGGAAGAAATCATTTATAGTGACTCTAAATCAGGGGTGGGTTCTAACTTACCTCGCTGCCGGTTTGCTGTCTCCCGCGCCGTGTGGGCGCGTCTCGCGTGTGTTCACATGCGCAGTGCCGAAAAATCCAAAAAAAATTCCCCTAAAAAAAAAGCCAAAAACAAGATGGCGACGCATGCGCAGTGCCAGAAACTCAGCTTCTGCGCATGTGCAGAAGAAAAAAAGCCTGGAAAAAAATTCAAAAAAAAAATTCCAAAAAATTCAAAAAAAAAAAAGAAGGCGGCACCCACAGACCAGCACCGACCGAACCGGATCCATAACATCACTGTGACATCACCAGTGGGTCGCTACCGGTTTGGGCAAACCAGTCCGAACTGGGAGGAACCCACCTCTGCTCTAAATCAAGTTCTTGGTGTCTCTACATGGTGGTAGTCATGTATGATCCAGTTCCATAAATACTCAATAGCATAGAGAGAATTTAGATCCTGTGATTTATATTCTATTATCTTCTAGGACCCCAAGCCATGACACTAGTGAGAGTTCTTTTTATTTTACAGATCTGTAACCTGGGTTGAAAGATAATGGATGGCGAAATTGACAGCTTAGATTAAAGAAAAGACTTTGCTCAATTTTATTTCTACTTGGTAGACACTTCTGGACTTTTTTCAAGAAACTGAGAGAAATGAAATTTAGATTTTGGGATTGATGATTAGGTTTATATGAAATTATAGAAATAATGTAGACCAGTGATGGCGAACCTTTTTTGGTTCGCGTGCCAAAAGGGAGGAGGCGTGTGGGGGTCACACGTGTGCGTGCCCACACCCATAATTCCATGCGCTCCCCCCACCCTCGCACGGGAAAACCAGAAGTTCGGAAAAACGCACTTCCGGTTGGGCCGTTTTTTGCACTCTGGGGCTTCAGGAAGCTTTCCCTGAAGCCTCTGGAGTGCGAAAAACAGCCCAACGGCAAACCGGAAGTGCGTTTTTCCGAACTTCCGGTTTGCCCGTTGGGCCGTTTTTCACACTCCGGGGCTTCAGGAAGCTTCCCTGAAGCCTCCGGAGGGCAAAACGGCCTTCCCCAAGGCCGAAAATCAGCTGGCCAGTGCGTGCATGTGCGCTGGAGCTAACATAGGGGAATGCCTCACGTGCCCTCTGATATGGCTCCGCGTGCCACCTGTGGCACGCGTGCCATAGGTTCGCCATCACTGATGTAGCTATTATTAATTTTAAAGCAAGAGTTGGATGTATTTTTATCTATATCTGTACCAAATAAAGTCAGAAGCCATTTTTTTTCTTTTTTTAATTTTTTCTTTCTTTTTCTCTTCACACTTTATCTTGCTGTTATCCGATTCTTTGTTTTTTTCTTGTCTTTTTTCTTGCTTGTTTACTTTGTATTCAATGTTTTTGAAATTTAATAAAGTCTTTAAAAAAAAAAGAGCTAATGAATGCTCCAACATTACTGTTGAATTCCACAATGGAGTGTTAAACCTGACCACACCATATATAAGGTTTTAGAGCTTCTTCTATGTTTTTTTTTCTTTTTAAATGACTGCCTTCATGCTTTGTAAAGTGCATAAGTTCTGGCACTCAGGTTTCACTCTAGTTGTCAATTGGGGAGAGGAAGCCTTCAGACCCCCTAACCCAGGGGTCTCCAACCATGGCAACTTTAAGCCTGGCGGACTTCAACTCCCAGAATTCCCCGATAGCAATAGCAATAGCACTTAGACTTATATACCGCTTTACAGTGCTTTACAGCCCTCTCTAAGCGGTTCACAGAGTCAGCATATTGCCCCCAACAATCTGGGTCCTCATTTTACCCACCTCGGAAGGATGGAAGGCTGAGTCAACCTTGAGCCGGTGAGATTTGAACCGCCGAACTGCAGCTAGCAGTCAGCTGAAGTAGCCTGCAGTACTGCACTCTAACCACTGCGCCACCTCGGCTCTTCCCCGATGGCTGGGGAATTCTGGGAGTTGAAGTCCTCCAGGCTTAAAGTTGCCAAGGTTGGAGACCCCTGTCCTAACCTATTAGAAGTCATTGGTAGGCCATAAAGAAAGAATAGCAATTTTATTTTCCTCTCTTAAAATAAGAAAGTCAGCTTGTTTTTATTTCCTGTTTTATTGCTTTTTTCTTTTTTTAAAAAAAAATCAAGCAAGTAAAACAGATAGAGTGCTGCATTGAAGAGTATGTGTTCTTCCGCATATAGAACTATACTGCAAGTTGGGAGTCAGCTTAAAGTATGCTGGTTTAACAAATTGCTGCTCACACTTCCAACCCCTATTCTTGTCTCAGTAATGAAGCAGAATAGGGGCTCTGACCTAAGGAGAAGCAGTAAGGAGGAAATAAGGGGGTAGGTGTTAGAATATTCATGACTGGGAGAGCCATGTTAACAAAGTTAGCCAATGAATAGGCATGTTAACAAGGTTAGCCAATGAATAGGCATAGCAACTGAGTCAGCCAATGGGAGCTAACCACATCTGAGTCTGTGCAGAGAATCGAAACTGAAAACTTAGCTTAAGGCTGGGCGTGGCTCAGTGTTCCACTCTGCTCTCTGCCCTCTCTGTACTGCTCTGCTGAAATGAAATTAACTCCTGCTTGTGTTTACTTGAAGAAATAATCTGCCTGTGGTATTGTATGTATATATTACTATGTTTATAAAGAAGTTATTGAATCCAACTGAATCAGTCATCTGTGTGTGCTTCTGGTTTTGATTTTTATGCAACAAACTCTGATAGTAGGGAATCCCTTCCAGGATGCCAATTACTGGTGGCAGTTTCCATAATCCTGAGTAATCACTCAGTGGAATCAGAGAATTGACACAAATGTAGCCATTCTTCTTCTTTTCTCTCTCCTCCTCCATCCTTGACAAGTTTCTCCAGCTTTATTTTTCTTCCCAACTAATGTCAACTACCAGTGTGTGTGTGTGTGTGCGCGCACGCGTGCATGCGGGAGGGCGGAGGAATCAGTTATTTTCATTAAAGTTTGATAGCTGGGCTTGTGCAAGTGTGCATGAGAACCTGAAGGTTGGTGCTCCACACCAAAATATGGGCTATTCCTCAATGTAGATCTATCGTATTCTGAAAGTGGATGTGATAGAAAAAACAGTAAACCCATCTACCTGTCATCTATAAATCGAAAAGTAGCTCAATTGATAGGACAGTAGGTCAGAGGAAGGCTGTGAGATAAAGCTTCCAGATTTGTTCCCATCCATTGACCTATCAGTTCAGCTGTTTTGGACAGACGTTAATTCGGTGTAAAGCAGATTGGTAGACAAGAGTATCATTCTTCCTATCACTTGGATGAAAAGAAGTTCCCCATCAATCAAATATGCCAAATGTAAGCATTGCTAGGAAATATTGGCAGCAATTTGATGTGTTCCACAAAGTAGTCAATAGCTTTATCATAAGCAAAATATCAAAGCGTCCGTTTTGTGAATATTCCTTTGTGGATTATGTACAAAGAGAAGCAGATTAAAGCAGCTACCATATTCAGTGGTTTACCAGTGCCTCACCTGCTATACTGGACTTCCAAAATACTGTGTTTTATATATTAAGGTATACTAGTAGCTGGATACCCGTGCTTCGCTACGAAACTATGTGATCGGGCTTGATAAATTGACAGTTAAAGCTTGAAAATTAATGAGTAGTTACGATTGGGCTTGATACATTGACACTTAAAGCTTGAAAATTTATGTAGAATGTATAACTCCTTAGCATCAGAGTGTGTTAATATAAGGCAACTGGCAGTTGGAACAGAATTCTTTTCAGGTGGGGAGGGGGACTAGAATGTCTAAACTCCCAGCCCGCAGGCTGGATGAGTCATGCGCTGGCCACGCCCATGCCCAGTTTAGCGAAGGGGTAGCATCAGAGCGTGTTAATATAAGGCAACTAGCAGTTGGAACAGAGTTCTTTTCAGGTGGGGACAGGGAGTAGAACGTCTAACTCCTTAGCATCAGAGCGTGTTAATATAATACTGTATAAGAAAGAATGGTATTTGGCTTTTATATGCATGGTACACAGAACTCCATATGATTTTATATTTTGAAGTAATCATGATGTATTGTAATGCAGAATTAAGCAAGCACTTATTTTAGTCACTAAAGGATCATATTTGGTTTACACTTTCTTATGGCTTCTCATCTTTAATTTAACTAACTTGAGAAGCAGATACTCTTTATCTTTGAGATAGTCTTATATAAATAAATAAAGACAGGGTATTAATCTTGATGGTTTCATTTTTGGCAACAGGCAAAAGATTCCAAGATTAGACAGATTTATCCTCCTTGTTCTTTATAAAATCCAATAAATTGAGATTATTAAAACCAGGTGTGCTTAATTATGGTTCAGAGCCTATGTAAGCTAGTCATAAACCTTAATGGAATGGACCCTCAGTGCAGACCCAATCAGAAGGGTGCTACATGTTTGGTTTCTCTCATGTCTTTATACTTCTGGAAAAAGGCATAAACTCTTTCTTTGCCTTATTTAATTATCCAGTTTCCTTGAAAATTCTTTGATTGCTGTCTCATCCTATTGCAGTATTTTATTTTACTGTCTTGGAACAAAGTGTTTAGCATTCATACTGTGTGGTCATTTGCTTCCCAGTCCAAAAGAACTTGTGACCCAATCTTGCTGAACAGGGGACAAAGCAATATAGGTGTTACCTTTCCAAAATTCCTTGTTGCAAGTAAACAACAAACATCTCACACCAGGATTTTTTAAAAAAGTTTTGGCAGTACATGCCAAAAGCTAAAACTGGGCTGAATCCTCTGTGTAGCTATAGCAACCAATAAATATGACAGCGTTGCCACAGGACAAAGCAGCTGTTAGTTAACATTGCCAAGGTTTTCCTCTTGATCACCATTTTTATATGAATAGACCTTTATTCCACAATGCATTTCCTGGACTACAGTAACAGAAAGCTCTTTTTCTTTTAAATAAAACAAATTCTTCTCTTTTTGCTTGGCTGACTTCCAGTGCCACCCTTCATCTGCATTTACAGGACTGTTTATTAAAAAGAATGCTAAAATTAATAATATGACATCCAACAAAATAACATTGTATTGTATTGCTTATTGTGATAGTTCTCTCTGCTACTCTGTTGTGGATAACTTTGGTTTTTAATTGTAGAATCCTTTTTAATTGTTACTTTTTAAATGTGTTTTATTGTATACTGCCCAGAAACATGTACTATGAAATTGGAAGCAATACAAATATGATGAATAAATAAGTAAATGTTACTATAAACATGCAGTAAGCTAAGGCTGACATATTTTCAGATGTAGGTTGCTGAACATAGAATTGCTATATTTCTTTAAAAGAGTATATAACCCTGTTGTCATTTATTTATTATTTAGTATCTATTTACCTTCAAGCTAGGTTTTATACATATGAAATTATGCTGACTGAAATGATCATTGGTCTCCTTACATCTCAGTTAATGTAATATGTTCTTCCAGAGTTATTTTCATCAGTTACAGATAATATAAAATACTCTGCTGATTTACTATCAGACCAAGTTTAATGTTTGGGTAAACCTATTATCTGCAATTTTTAGCTTTACACTTAGTGCATGTACTTTTCTTGCCAAAAATACAACACTGGTTGCCAGTTTGCTTCTGGGTTCAATTCAAGGTTCTGGTTTAAACCTTTAAAGCCTTTCATGGCATGAGACTAGGTTATTTGGGAACTGCCTCCACCATCTCTCCATCCTACCAGGGTTGGGGGAAAAAACTATGCTTCTAATCCTGTCTGCTAAGGAGTTGCATCTTGTGGAACCAAGGAGGTGGGTCTTTCTGCCATGGCATCTTCCCCCCCCAGCCCCTCCAACGTGAGATTGGCGCCATCTTTGATATCCTTTAGAAAGGCCCTTGAAATATGAGCTAACAGTCTTGGAATCTGAAGGAGGTGATGAATTATTGAGATGGCTTTATCGCCCATAACAATAAGTCTCACTGGTATTCTATTATTGGTAATAATGATTGGTGATTTAAATGCTGATTTTTAAAAATTGTTAGCTTTTTATAATTGCTTCCATCCAGAATCATGAATCTATGAGATGGGCTTCTATATAAATATGATCTATATAAATAAATAGTTAGAACCTAGAAATGGTAATTTGGGAGAATCTGCAAAATCTCCATGAAAATACACACTTACTTGGAAAGGATTCACATTTAGGAACTCATGGTCTGCAATAAGATATCAGACCTTATTATAAAATGTATTCTCCATTGATGTATTTGTATAATATATACACACTACAGTAAAGAAGAAAAAAAATCCACATTATCACCTTCATTTCAGGAAAGGATGTGAAATGATAAATTAGACTGGTATGCATCCATAGACATTCTATTTACTTTGTCATCTTTCTGTTTAGTATTTAACAGATTAGATCCCCTTTGGCTATAAATTATGGAAAGAACAATGAGGAATAAAATCAAACATAGGCTATAATTTCCAAAAGCTCTGAAAAAAAAACCTCTTTCTTGAAAACAAGTTATCAAAATGTCTCTACATACTTTATTAGATATGTATCAATGACAAATGTGGCTTGCTGATAGTTGTATAAATGAATCCAACCCAGACCTTCAGTCTTATCTCTATTGACATTAGCATATCTCATCAATAGCTACGTCTCGTAATATGTATGGGTTCATTAATAACTGTCAAGGAAGGATTAAATTAAGTTTCCTGTATTTATTTTTCTCCTCATAATAAGAATATTTTTGTAACTCATTCATCATGTGGATATTATCATGCTTCCTTCAACTTTCCCCTTGTACATGCATATTTTTCTTATGTCTCTAGTTTAACTAGAAGAACAATTGAAAGATGCTTCTTCCAGAATGTGTAGTCTTCTTGATCTATATTTTCAAGGACAAGTTCGCACATGTATATGCATCATTTGATTCATGCTCATTTTCTCATATATCATACTTTACTTGGATAGATAATCTAAGAACACTGAACAGACCTGTCATGATGTGTGTATTTCTTTTTGTATTTTAATCTCATATTCCTCCCCCCAAACTGGTTTACATTATTCTGTTACATTATTCTGCTAAGGACCTCAGAGGAATATATGGTACATAGTATTCATGGTAATTTCATCTTAAAAAATTACTATGTGAAGTAAATTAGGCTGAAAGATAATGACTATCTCAACTCACTAGTGAGCTGAGTTTAGCATGGCTCCAGATTACCCTGATTCAACTGACCCTTTAGTCACTATATCACCTGTAATATGACAATTTACACTAGAATTAAGATCAGTTTGTGGTGGAAGAATATGTGCAAATTATCTTTGGATGCTGAACTCAACAAATAATAAATATATAATATAAAAATTGTTCTTACCATATGACATGTATTGATATTAGCTTTCATAATCTTTCAAGAAAACAATGTTATGTTCCACAATTATATGTCATAATTAATTTTTGGGGTTAAGGAAGTTAATATCGGGGTTAATATCATAGGACATTGCATTATAATATAAGAAATGTTAAATCTGCTAACAATATAGAAGAAATGTTAAATGTAATGAGTTCTTCCATAAGAATTAGCTCAAATGGAAAAAATTCTTTTTATTTTTATAAGTCATTTTCTTACATAGTGGTTTTCTGATCAAGTGGAAAAACTTTTTTAACATCAAAGAAACCAAATTTCTAAGTCAATCCTTCTAATTTGACAGGAAATACTTTTTACTATATCTAATGAATTATCACATGATAACCTGAGAAATTATATAAAGTACAGTATATATTTTCAGTATGAACAAAGTAAATTGATAAAATCTTCTTTGGACTGGATTCCGGGCAATCATTAATTCCTGGCTCCGTTGTTGTACTTCTAAGAAATAATATGAGATTACAGACCAATGACTGATTTCAGAAGAGTAAAATTGAAGCTTGAAATTGAATAGTAAAATGGTCAGGAAATGCTTCTTTATTTTAAACGAGTCTAAATCTCTATAGTGAGATGAACTGCATTCTAGATCTGGAAGGAATAAGCTGATGCTCTGTCTTTAGCTTGTGAATTGCCAGATAAATTATTAAATATTGGATGACTGGAAGAGAATAACTACTGCTATCTTCAAAAAGTCACATGAACATCAATACCTGGGAAGGTACTACAGATAAACAATATGTTAGCTCTCTGAAAACAATGTGATAATCACCAGAATCAGCAGATTTGCCAAGAATAAGTCTTGCAGACAAATCTTGCCTCATTTTCTTCTTCTTAGTAGATTGTGGGTATGCCGTAGATATAGCATACCTTGGTTTCAGAAAGGCATCTGAAAAGTACCCATGACAATTTGAGCCTGATTGGAGAAGATATAAAATGAGGTGAGAAGATGTAAAATGAGATTCCTAGAGCAAAGGAATTACACTGAACATGATATTGATAGGCTGGAACAATAAACTGAAAGTAATTGAATGAAATACAGTAAAAGACATACTGTATGTTCTCTCTTGCTCTGGTTGGGTAGAACATGAAACAACTGAACTTACATAAAGGTATGAATAAGACCAATGGAACCATTTATCTACATGGATGGTAGCCTCTTCTTTAGTTGAAAGGGGAGGGTAGATAGCCATCTGTTTGGGATGATTAAATGATTTGCATACCTATGAGTAAGGGATTTTACTAATTGGGCTGAATGACCCCTTCCAACTCTATGACTACATATAACATATACAGGAGCATCAGGTTGGGAAAGCTGATGGGAGAACTATAAGATATGAGAATCTTATAAATACAAATTTAAAATTCAGAAGTGATTAATTTCAATTCTTCATGTTGTAAAAATAATCATATGGTCAGATACTGTATCTGAGAAAATTGTATCATTATAAAGTATACCATACACTAATTGCAAAAGTACAGTATTATTTTCTTCTCACTCAATACACTTAAATTCTGTCCACATGTTCTTAAGCTGTGTTCGTGTGTGTGTGCCTGTGTGTGTATCTGTGTGTCTATGGGTGTCTGTGGGTGTGGCTGTGTATTCAATATCTAACATTCTCTTTCTAGTACTACAAATTATTCATTCTGTCTCTTTTTCTGCATTCAATATTCAACTTTTTACATTTTTATCCTGTTTCAATTGTAGATCCCTTTAAGACTTCATTGAGTGTGGGGAGGGGACAGAATTCACTCATGAAAATAAATAATTCAGTGGAATTTCTATTATATTTGCTGATGTTTCTTTTCCTCTGGAAGCTGTGTTAGATGTCCTTTAGGAGAATAGAAAGGCTAATGTATTCCCGTTTTCATTTTTTAATTGTGCCACACTTCTGACTGAAAGCAAAATATTTATTTATTTATTTATTTCAATGTATATGACTGCATATCTCAGGTTCATTACTCTGGGCAGTTAACAAAACCAGCATTTTAAAAAAGGCAAAATAGAACCACATAGTCAGATCTATAAATAGAGCAATTTTATAAATATTCAGTTTCCAGACCATGCAAAGATTCATGCTGGACAAGAAAATAAATGTGAAAATGTCATTAAGTTAAATTAGGTAGAGGCTTCAGTCATAAGATAATCATCTGTGTTCAATCTTATCTTTTAAAAATGATAATATTAGTTGTTCAAAATGTTCAAAATTCAAAAGATTTGAATAACCAAGAGAATGTTCCCCAAAGTGCCATCCAATTTACAGGAACAAAAAAAATCCACTAACTTACATCTGTTTGTACTTAACTCCCCAACTCATTTTTCCATAATGCAATCAAAATCTATATTCCTCATCTCATTAAGTTTTCTGTCATCTTTCCTAACGCTATCTGCTCTTCTTCAGCTGGTCCATTTAGGCAGAATGATCAGATAAGCTATTTAGAATTCCATAAGTAAAAAATGAGTTTTAAATGAGAATACACTGTAAAATTGGCCTTTGGCAGAAAGCTGACAAGACCACTTAGCCAATTTTCTAAGGCTTTTTCTGTTTCAAGCACCTGCAACAGGTAATTAATTCCACAACCTGAAATACTGTGGGTCTCAACTGCCAAGAAAATGAGGTGAACATAGCAGAACAATGATATAACAGAAACCAAAAGGGCATTTGAAAGTGCAACTCTAAAACACAGTTTGTGGTTGCGAAGCAGACAGAGTACAGTTCAGACAAAGAATATTCAAAGAACCACAATTAAAAAATGTCTGAAAATGCTCAGTGAAAAAAAAGATAACTACATAATGAATTTATGTCTTCATATTCCATAATTAGATTAGTGTTAACCCCAACCAGCTTTGTTCATCTTAGAAAATTGACCATTATGTGAGTATTCAGAAATCCTTCCAAACTTTTTATTCAAATTTGTTAAAAACACAGGAAGTTTCCCTGGATAAGATTGATGAATATTTAAAGAAACATAATGTACTTCCCATTCTCAGAAACAAATTATGAATAGTCCTATAATAACTTTTAAAAAATCAGAAGCCATAAAAAAGATTTTAAAAAGTGAAATCACCAGGGCCTAATGAACTGCCACATTCATACTATAACTATTTTGAAGACCAACTTTTGCAACCACTTAAAAGGGTGATGACTTTTATTTTTCAGGGATCTGCTATGCCACAATTTTGGAAAGAGACTAGTATTGTTTTATTACCAAAGGACAAGATTTAGCTTCAACTGAGAATTATAGACTGATTTCATTACTGAAAAATAATGATAAAATATTTACATCAATATCTGCTGATAGATTAAAAAAGATTTTACAGAACTTCATTCATGATTATCATTTCTTTTAACTAAAATGCAACTACAGTAAGAGATACTGTGAGAATTGTATTGGCTATAAAAGAGTACTTACAACAACATAACAAGAAACAAACCACACTGATTTTTCTGGATTAATGGTGATTTAACTAAACCAGGGGTCGGCAACCTGCGGCTCTGGAGCCACAAGCGGTTCTTTGGGCCCTCTGTTGTGGCTCCCTGTCTCCCTGGATGGCCCCGCCCCTCGCCCTCCCCTCCCTCACCTGTCCTGAGAAGGTAAGGGTGATGGCGGGAATGGAGAAGCGGCCGGGACTGATTCTCCGGCACTGGTTGAGGAACAATCGCCACCCCCGGTGGAGGCTTCCCTTTGGGTGACCCTCCTCTCCCTCTTGCGACTCCCTGGCTGGCTTGGCGGGGCCAGGAGGGTGCACACACTTGCTTGCCCTCCTCAAGCAAGCGCTAAAGCACAGCAAAGCACAGCAAAGGCGCGCGCGGAGGGCGGGGGGCCGCTCGGTTAAGGAAGGCCTTTGGATGCAGCTTCTCTCCTGCCCTAAGGATCTGGCCATCACCTTGCCATGTCCACACACACACCCCTGCAGCTCTTTGGCTGAGCGAGGAGAGCGTAAGCTCCAGCCTGAAGCGGCAGGAAGCGAAGGCTGCCTTGCGCGCAAATGTGGCACGAAAGCAGGTACAGGGCTGCTTCGCTCCTGCACTAAGGCTCCGGTGACCCTCCTCCCACTCCCCCTCCTTCTCCTCTCATGAGGGGGGGCATGGCAAGGTGATGACGGAGCCTTAGGGCAGGAGAGAAGCCGCGTCCAAAGAACTTCCTTAAGCGAGCGACCGTGCGCCTTTGCTGCGTTTTGCTGCACTTTGGCACTTGCTTGAGGAGGGTCTTCCCACGCGTGCGCACCCTCCTGGCCCCACCACAGCCAGCCAGGTAGTCGGGAGAGGGGGAGGAGGGTTGCCCGAAGGGAAGCCTCCGCCGGGGGTGGCGATCATTTCTCAGCAGAGAGAGAGAGAAGGGGAGAGAGAGGGAGAAAGAGAGAGATAGGAGAAAGAGAGATGGAAGAAAGAGAGAGATGAGGGAGGGAGAGGGAGGGAGGGGAAAAAAAGAGAGGGGAGAGAGGGGGGGAGAGAGAGATGAGAGAGGGAGGGAGGGGGAGGGGATGGAGGGAGAAAGAGATGGGAGAGGGAGAGAGGGGGCAAAGAAAGAGATGGGAGAGAGGGGAGAAAGAGGGCAAAAGAGAAATGGGGGAGAGGGAGAGAGAGACATAACTGTTTCCCATAGAAAACACTGAGAGCCACAAAACCTGAGTAGGCATGGCTGGGGGGGGGGCATGTGACTCAGTGGGAGTGAGTGACATTGAGTTGGCCATGCCCACCAGGTTTTGTGGCTCCCGGTATTTTGTTTTCTCTGGGAAACGGGTCCAAATGGCTCTTTGAGTGTTTAAGGTTGCCGACCCCTGAACTAAACCAAGTGAAATAATAAAGGGAAAATGAGAAGGATATCCTTTTTCATCTTTGCTTCTTATTTTGGTTTTAGAAATGTTGAACAGATATATTAGACAAGAAGCTGACACCAGTAGTCATTTATGATAAAGACTGGTTTTGACTAGCATGAATTTTATATTGTTTCAGAACAATTGTGTTGAGGTGTGGAATTATATTAAAAAGATTTATTGAGATGGGACAAATTACAATTGTCTTTGTTGGGTAGAATTTCAATAATTAAGATGAATTTTTACCTAAGATGTTATTTCTATTTCAGAAATACCAATATTGACAACTGATGCATCTTGATGCAACAATAGTAAAAAAAATATTTCTAAGTTTGTATGGCAAGACAAAACCCAAAAATTAAATGTAAATTTTTGCAAGACAATAAAGAAAAAGGTGGGCTAGGATTACCTGACATAAAATTGTATTTTGCGGCTTGTTGCCTGGTATGGATGAAAGACCAGGTGACTTTGAGAAAGAAGAGTTTATTGGAGATGATATTTCGGTAACATGGCTACTTACAGAATGACAAAGTTAAAGTTAACATGAATTTTGAAAATCATTATTAGGTGTGGCATATTGAAGAAAGAGATATAAAGCAAGAAAATCTGAAGTTATTCTTTTTCTGCTTTATTCTTTTCTTTGTTTCACTAATTTTTCTCTTTTTTTTCTCTTTTTTTTCTAATCCTCTTCTTTCTGTTTTGTTATATTTTATCTTTTGTTGAAACTAAAGAAAGTTTTATTAAGGAAAAGGAAAACTGAGTACTAATTTAATTATACTCTATACTGTAGGTCATATATGAATTTGAGATGCTTATCATAAGATAGTGATGAGTTTTATATAAGTTCTAATTTGTGCAGCCATTGTTTACTGAACAATCCACAATCTGATGAGTTCATCCAACAAGCTAAAGTATTCCGTTATTTACAAACCATATGGCTATGATTATCCAACATACTAAAAACCCAGACCCCATGATTCAACATGACATGTGAAAACAGTGATTATTTTGCTTCTTTGTCAGATTCCACCTCTACATTATTTTCAACATTTTAAAACTATTTTCATGAGAAGACCACAAGTTTCTTTTCATGCGTAGAAAAGATACCATATTCATGAACTTTCTTAGAATTTACCAAGGGAAAAAGAGCTGGAATATCATGGGTGAGAAATATACATGTAAATATTGATGACCTTGTAGGAACAAAAATTGTTTCATTTTGAAGTATCAACGATTCTTTTTTTTTTTTTCATAGAAAAAGAATTCAAACTCAGGTTCCTTCCCTCTCCAGCTTTCCTTGATAAACTAGTAACATTACAGAATGAATGTTACCACTAATATAAATGTCATACTTTCTTTTTAAAGTGCCATCCACCATTCTAATTACTTTTGCAGTCATGAAATTATTTAGTAATGTTAGATATATTTTTCCCAAGTGCATCCGAAGGCCATTAATTTTTGTCTTGTCCTTGCTGACTGAAAATGATAAGTAGTCCCTTTCCTCTTTATAATTTTCATTTATGTACCTTTGGACAGGTATAGTTGCTCTTTTCAAAATTCAATATGCCTACTCATCTTTATCTTTTTTTGCAGACTCCTTTTCCCAAAGCCTTTATCATTTTTTGCTGCTCTCCTATCAGTTTAATCCAATTTATCTTGTTCATTTTTTAATGTCTTCGGTATCCAGTATGCTACATTTTTACAAAAGTATAATAAGAAGAGGCCTGATCTGAAAGTGTACCTATTTACAAACATAAAAATGAAGTTGAACTTGCCTTGATCATTCAAAGCTAAAACTGACGGGTGTCTCCTTTTAATATTACCTTCAAAAGATGATTATTAGATCCACCTTTCACATCTGTTACTTGATGCAGCACTGAATCAGTATCCTGAATGCCCTCACATCATTGCCACATCGTTGCCACTGATTTTGTCAAGTAGTTTACATCATGATCCCATGACGACAGCTAGATTAGAAAGCCCCACATATAAAAAAGCTAAGCCATTCAAGAATCTATCAGTGAAGTTGAGACAGATTTATAATTCCTTGATCTGAGATCTTCAGAAAAAGTACACTTGAGACAGATTACCTCCTGCCTCTCTGTTCCCTAGCACAGATAATGTCCAAGATATAATTGCAAGGAGATGATGGATCATTGTATCCCAGTCAAGAAAATTTTTACATTTACATATTTGGAGAAATATATGGAAAGTAGGAAATGTAAACTGATTCAAGAATAGTACAAAGCTTCAATTCAGCTTGGCTAGAAGTTCAAGGAAAGGAAAGGAATTTGTCTCCCTTCCAATACTGTTGAACTAAAATACTTTGTGCTCTGTACCATTAATTATACTTGTAGAAACTCCTGAGAGTTGTAACTAAATAGCATCCTGAGGGCAATAGGTACCTCCCCCCGGCTTAGAATTATTTAAGTTCATTCATACCCTGCCTGAGTGCTTAATATCTTCAAGCATCTGTTTTAACTATGAAGTCCAATAGTCTGTACAATATTATTTAAGTCAGTTCAACATTATTAATATCCGTCCTGCTAAGGTCAGTACAACATTATTAATATCTATCCTGCTGTCTTGCTTTATATTATATTTCATATTGAAGTTGCACTTTCACATTTTGTACATCACTTAACTTCATGATAGATATGAGGAAGAATTTACACTCCCCCCACATGTTGAAAGAAAAAATGAAATCAATTACAAAATCTCATTCCATGGGACAGCTCCTCAATTTTGCTGTGTTCCAACCAACTGTACTACTAGATTTATACATTTTCTAGACTGTGAAACTGGGCATTAGCTTTTTACCAAGGAAGCACTTGTATCAGATGTAAATATTATATAATTCTGTAATAACCTTACATGCGTTTTTATACTCCTAGGTGGTCTGTTCAGGACCTATGCTGTACATATATATTCAACATATAATATATATACAGCAGAATGTATAAACAGAAACTTTATCATATAGTTATTCATAATTATTGCATATTGGTCCCTGAAATTCACTCAGCTGTAAATAGAGGAAAACCTTTCCTCATGTAAAACATTTTTATTATTATTATTAATATCATGACTGATTTTTTTTAATAAGTATGCCTACTGAGATCTCTCAAATTCTCCACTATACATGAATAGTGCTATAATAGGGCTTTCTGTTTTAGTGTCCATGTTGGTACAGCTATTTTACAAAACATTGTTTATCTTTCATGATTCATGAGAAGTTACAGCAAGTTTTATTTGCAACATTCAAGTATCTAAAAGAAATTGAGGGAGAGAAGAAGAAAGGAGAAAACTATAAGTGGGGAAGAAAAGGATAAGCATGATCAATAGTCACGATTGGACAATTGATAGTCATGAGAATGTGAAATTGAAAATTTGAATTGCGTTAAAATGCAGAGAGACAGAATCACAAACCAAAGCTGAAATGTAGCAAGAAAGATGAGAACTGTGTGAAATTACTGTTAAAATATTTACCCACTATTATTTGACAAAACAAGTATTTAATTTTTACATATGGCCATAACCAAATTTATTTAATACACAATTCCTGCTGAAATGGAAATTCTGATGTTGAAAATTAACATTTTGTAAGCTGGTTTCTGCATCCACCACTGCCCTCCCTCGCCCTTGTAGCCACTTATAAGCTTACTATAGAGTTATTGGACAATTCTGTGAAATCATATTTTAAGAATTCAAATATAAATCTAGCTTTAACTTAAAGCATATATGTCTCAACTATAGCAATCTATCTATAAATTGAAAACATTTGCATCCTAGAATTAAGGATTTCTCTCCTGATTGCTTAAGACTTTTAAAAAGATGATTAATGGCAATCTTTCTTTTGTGAAGAAAAAGCCCCAATCACTGTGTCCATGTTCAGCTACCAAGATTACAGTTACTGTACTTCATGAACATAAGAATAATGTAAAGGGGAGGGAGGTTGAAGAATATAAGATGAATAACCTTGCCAAGACACACAGATTACCAATCCCCCTTGGATGGCAAATTCAGCAATCACATACAGAATGGTCTGCAAAGCTATAAATCAACACAAGTAACATTTCACTAAGGGAAGTGAGAGCTTTCCCTTCCAGCCAAAAGAAAATAATGGAAGCTGTCTGTTCAGTTTGCTCTTTGGTTTATAAAATATCTTGAGGGTTTTAATAATAGATTAATGGCATTATAAGTTTCAACAATGGCAATTATAAAAGTTGCAACTATGGATAGTCGCTAGGAAGTCAGTTAAAAGTTGCTTATTATGAAATTCAAAAATGGGCATGGCCAGAAATATTCAGAAAGGATGCAATATGAATCAGCTTGGACTGGAGGGGGTTTGCTTATGTGTCCATCCCAGAACTATTAATGACATGTGACATTTGTTTCATAGAGTGGCAGTGTTGTATCACGGACATCACATCAATTAGAGTGAGACTTTTAAAGGAAGTTTAAGTAGCATTTAAGGAATTTCTGAGGTATGTTTTTACATATTTATATAGGCCGATTCTAAGAATGTATGTAAACAGCAGTAGCCCTCCAATGTATTTGGGTTCTTGGTCAGTTTCTTGAGAAATCCAGATTGCCATAGATTAACGAAAAGACAGCTCCATGGCTATTGGTTCTGACTGATTAACATTAAGTAATCTAAAGAAATCTCAGAACTCCCACATAGAAAGATCTGTTTGCAGATCTTGATAAAACCTGAAGTTAAAAGAGTTCATATAATTCTTAATACATGCATCACTTGTATCATTTTGTAGTCCAAAATTTGAGAATTCCAATTGTGGGTTTAGCCAGGTATTGGCTTTTTCAGAATGGAAGCTTCTGCAGTTTTTCTGACATATGGGGTTTTTTATGCATAGCTGCTGGCTAAGTATAGCTTTCAAGGCTGCAGTTCCTTGATGAGGATTCTAGAAGTAACCTTGATGTTAAATATGCCTGCAGAGTTCCCATTAACCTGCTGCCAATCCAGTTTGATCTTTGTATTCTTACAGAACCCTGCATTAATACATTATACAGTGAGAGAAAGAAGAAAGATAAAATGTCCTCTCTCCCACTCAAAAATGTCCATGGAGCCATCAAGCTAATGGGCCAAATACAAGAAGGTTATTGGCTTTTTTTTTTTTTGAGTCCTTGGTGTTCTCTGAAGTTTATTGTTTTCTTGCAGATGTTTGATTACCCAACTAGGTAACAATATTAGTGTTAGTAATTGTGGGATTTGCTCCCTGTTTATATACAGTAGCTTGTCTACCAATGATGGTGGGGGTGTGGTTTTCTCCTTGGCAGTTCCTTGATTAGGGTAAGGTATTGGTTTCTGCTTTATTGTTTGCCTGGTGTTACTGTACTTGCTGCTTATCTGGTATTGGTTACTAGATATGTTCTGATATTTTTATTTCTCTCTAAACTTTTTTAGCATATAAATATGGTTTATTTCTATGTGTCTATTGATAGCTGATTTGTTTGAATGCCAAACTTCCAGGAATTCCCTAGAATTTTGGTTTGGCTTGTTCTAGGATGTCACAGTTTCTCAGCTGAAATCATGGCTGAGTCTGTCTATGTATTGTGCAATTAGGGAGTTTTCACTGTGTCTTCTGATAGCTACCGTAGTTGGTCTTCATGGATGTGCTTTGCTAGTTTTTTGCCTATATTGTGCCTATCTGTTCCACCAGTGGCTATTAAAATCTTTCGGGTATTGTTTTCTGCTTGATACATTGTAAATAAAGAAGTACCAAGGAGAAAATACCCTTTCAATACTAGCAAAACAAGCTACTTTTTATATAAAGAAGAAGCAAACTCCACACTCACTAGCACTGACAATGTTAGCTGGTTAGGTAACTAAATGCCTGCAAGCAAACAATCAACCTCAGAGAGCATCAAGGATTCCAGAGTTTAAACTTGAGTTGCATATACAGTTTTCTGTTGAAAGTTAAAATTTTATTACCATAAATAGTAGATTCAAATGCATGTCAGAGGCTAACTAGGAAATCGTTTTATAGATATCTTATGATAAAGATCACCAAGTTAGAAAACCTTCTGTGAAGACATGCTAACCATTGATATCAGTGTTATTATGGATTGATTTTCTAATTAGTTTGAAACACTCATCGCCCCCATATTTTTTAAAAAGCATTACAAAATAATCTTCCTCCACCAATTCCACAATTCAATTTACTAAAACAGGACCCAAATTAATAGGATAAATAATTGATACAATTTCATTTAGCTTTTTATTGAAGGAGCTAGAAGGCAGGAATTCTACACCACAGGAAATGATTTTAAAAAGATTCTGATGTTATCACATATTAAACATTCAGTTTGTTAAAGGACTGTAGAAAAAATATGTATAGCTGTTTAAGTAATATAGTGGTATGTAAAATGATATAGTTGGCTTGAATATGACTTTTGTTCAATAAAGATGGGAAAAGATTTTTGTTTGTGGATATATATAAAACTTCCCAGGACTTTGTATGTCTACTCTGTTACGTACTAACGCACGGAGTATGTATTTGCATACCCGCCACTGATTGGCTAATCTAGCGGCGGGAGAAATAAACTGCTGACAGTGGCCAGCAGGCTGCAGGGAAGCCCTTAAAAGCGGCTTCCCTGCCGCCAGCCGGCAGTCCATATTAATTCCAGTCTACTTGAATAAAAGGTGCTGAATTGTTCCTATGTCTCGACTATTCATTCCCGCACAACTTAACACTGGCGACGAAGGTAGTGGAAGAAGACAACAGGACAAAGGCACCTCGTAGCAATCTGCGGCCATCTTAAGCACATTCTGATCTGCTCCGGCCAAAGACCAGGATGGCACACCAGCAATCTCCAGCCCCAGCCTTCTTCAACCCGAAAACCAAAGAATGGCAAACTTACATGTCGAAGTTCCGAATGTTCCTGGAGGCAAATAATTTCCAGGAACTACCGGACAATAGGAAAAGGGCTCTCTTCCTGACATACTGCGGACCAAAGACCTACAAGTTGGCACAGACTCTGTTGGCACCTACGGACATCAAGTCTATCTCATGGTCAATGCTGCAAACAGCTTTAAAAGACCACTACGCACCCTCTGACCCTCCGATGGTAAATATAAATGAATTCTACCATCAGCACCAGCAAGAGGGCAAATCGATAAATGACTTTGTAGCGAAGCTCCGGGAAATTGCATCCCAATGCGAATTTATAAACCCAGAGGAGATGATGAAAGACCGCATCATCCTAGGCATGAGGGATCTCAACTTCCAGAAGAAGCTACTAATTCGGAGGGGAGTCACATTCAAGGATGTGGTCAAGGAAGCAAGAGCTGCCGAGTCATCAGACACCTCTGCAGCCAACATCCGGAGAACCAGCGGAGTCCACCACACCCACCGACAGATGGATTGGAGGACCGAGGTCCCAGAGGAAGAGGAGGAATACGATGACGATGATGATGACGATGACCACGTGTACTGTATCCAGCAGGACAGAAAGGTGAGCCCCAGGGACTTTGATCAAAGGCAGCCCCGTTGTTCCGGCTGCCTAGGGGGCCATACCAGGGCTGCCTGCAAATTCAGAGAGGCCATTTGCCGCCGTTGCCAAAAGCGCGGCCATATAGCTGAGGCTTGTAGGGCCACCCAACCATCCCAGAACCAGCTGATCCCACTCCCACCCAGACCAACCATGGGACCAGAGAGGCAAAACCAAACCCGCTCAGGGGGACATAGGGGCAGACGAAGAGATGACTACACTTCCCAAAACTCAAGGGGCATCTACCACACCACTGTGGGCCACTCCAATGCCAGCCAAGGGGAGAAGTTCGTGATAACCATGACCATTGAAGGACTGCCATGCAACATGGAGCTGGACACAGCCTGACCGACTTCCACGGAAACCCAATTCAAATCCTCGGCTGAGCAGAAGTCCCAATCACGTTCAAGGATTTCACTGGAAATCTGCCGCTAACAGTAGTGGAAGGACACAGACCGACTCTGATGGGGGTGGAATGGCTCAAGCCTCTCGTCATCGGCATCACCAGGCTACACCAAATCAGAGGGGAAAAGCTGGACAAACTCCTAACAGACTTCCAGACCGTCTTCGATGGGAGTCTAGGTAAATATAAGGGCAAACCCATATCATTTAACCTAGAACCCAGTGTAACCCCCATCAGACTAAAGCCCCGGAGGGTTCCATTTGCGCTCTGGCCAAAAGTCGAAGAGCAGCTTGATAAATTAATAGCCCAAGGGATCTTGGAGCCCATAGAGCATGCCAAATGGGAGACACCCATCGTCACCACCATGAAGCCACACGGTTCCATTCATGTCTGCATGGACTATAAAGGGACCATCAATAAAGCCCTGCAACCTAATGCATACCCTGTGCCCGTTGTGCAGCACCTATTACACTCGCTGGGCAATGGAAAAATCTTTGCTAAACTAGATCTGGCCCAAGCATATCAGCAGCTACCTGTAGACGCAGCCACAGCTGAAGCCCAAACTTTAGTCACTCACAGAGGGGCTTTCAAATGTAGCCGCCTTCAATTTGGGGTCAGTGTGGCCCCTGGACTGTTCCAATGTCTAATGGAACGATTACTACATGGAATTCCCGGGGTAGTCCCCTATTTTGATGATGTCCTCATCTCAGGGGAATCAGAAGAACACCTAATACACAGGCTGCAACAAGTATTAGAGCGGTTCCAAGAACGGGGGCTCAAAGTTAAAAAGGACAGATGTAAGATTGAGGTCACGAGCATTGAGTTCCTAGGGTTCCTCATAGATGGGTCCGGCATTCGACCCACAGACAAAAAAATTAAAGCTATCAAAGAGGCTCCAACCCCCAAAAATAAGGTAGAGTTGCAGGCATTCCTCGGACTACTCAATTTCTATGCCATTTTTTTTTTTGAAACAGAAGGCGACCGTTGCTGAGCCTCTTCATAGACTCCTGGGGAAGATGGCCACGTGGGGACAAAGAGAGGCCAATGCTTTTGCCGCCATAAAGGACTTGCTGTCTTCAAACAGCGTACTAATGCAATACAGCGAGACCCTCCCCCTATTGTTAACATGCGACGCCTCACCTTTTGGAGTGGGGGCGGTCCTCAGTCACAAACTGCCCAATGGCTCAGAAGCCCCCATCGCTTTTTATTCTAAAACCCTATCACCGGGTGAACGGAATTACAGCCAACTGGACAAGGAAGCACTTGCAGCAGTGGCCGGCATCAAGCACTTCCACAAATACCTTTACGGCTGAAAATTCAAACTGATAACTGACCACAAGCCTCTATTGGGTCTACTCACAGGCAACAATCAAACGCCTCAATACATGTCACCCAGATTGACCCGCTGGTCCATCTTCCTGTCCGGATACAGCTACATGTTGACTCACCGACCCGGGAAAAGCATTGGACACGCTGACGCCCTCAGCCGCTGCCCGGAACCAGACCTAGTGGAAGACCTCACTCCTGTGGCCGAAATTTTGCTCGTCAACATAGAGCGAACCAGCCCCGTCACATCCCGAGACATCGTGGAACACACAGCAAAGGACAAGGTGCTCTCCAAAGTAATGAACTGGGTGTTGAGGGGGTGGCCACAAGAGGAAGAAGGAGAGGAAATTAAAAATTTTAAAATTAAACAAATGGAACTATCTGTTCTGAAAGGCTGTCTATTGTGGGGGGAGCGAGTTATTATTCCACAGAACCTAAGGCAGAGAATAATCAGGACTTTGCACATAGGGCACCCAGGGATAGTGCGCATGAAGGCACTAGCAAGGAGCTACCTGTGGTGGCCTTAATTAGACCAGGACAGAACCTTGCCAACCCTGCCAAGAGACCAGACCGGCTCCACCACGAACCAGTCCCTTCGAATGGGAGACACCCAAGGCCCCGTGGTCGAGAGTCCACATAGACTTTGCGGGACCTATGGTGGGACAAACTTTGCTAATACTGGTGGACACCTATTCCAAATGGTTGGAGGTGATCAGAATGCCCACATCAACAACAGAAGCCACCATCCGAGCGTTGAGGAAACTGTTCGCAACCCATGGCTTACCAGACATCCTGGTATCGGACAATGGCCCTCAACTGACAGCTCGTCAGATGTAAGCGTTCTTAGCTGACCTCAGAATAAGGCATATACTCGTCTCGCCATTCTGTCCAGCTAGCAATGGCCAAGCGGAGAGAATGGTGAGAATGACTAAAGAGACACTCACTAGAATGGGCCCGAGGGATTGGCAGGAACGGATTGACCAATTCTTATTGGCACAGCACATCACCCCGTGCGCAGCCACTAACCGGAGCCCTGCCGAGATGCTGATGGGATGGAAACTGAGGTCCCAACTGGACAGGCTGAACCCCACTTACAACCCGGAGAAACCCCTGGACTCCAGCAAGCCAACCCGGATGTTGGCTATCAACGAACTAGTGTTCGCGCAGAACTTTTCAGGGGATCCCAAATGGATGAAAGCAACTGTAATAGACATTACTGGCCCAAAATCATATAAGGTCATACTGGACGATGGCCGAGTATGGAGGCAACACGTCAACCAGCTAAGAAGCAGAGTGGGAGACTCCTGGCTTTGGCAACCGGAGGCCGAGTCGTCCACAGGAACGCCAACAGAAAGTCAAGAGCAACACGGGTCTCCGCTCCACCGACCATACAGTGCAAGCCACGCAGAATCCAACGGCGAGAACCAGGCCCTAACTGTAAGACACCAGGGAGCTCTACTCTCAAGTCTGGAGAGAGAACGTGATCACCTACTTGCAGCCGCCAATGTCACCCGGGACCAGAGGACGGAGACGCCGAGACTTCAGCCGCCATGCCTGGAGGCCAGTTCCAGATATTTCCACCAGGCAGAGACGGAGCAACAAGAGCCATGTCCGTACCAGTCGAGGACTCCCGAAGAACTGAATCGCGCAGGCCCAGTAGGACTATACTGCGACCCACTTACTTGTGCGACTATGTTACCTGCGTCGATTCCTGATTGGACGTTTGCTGAACTAAGAGGGGAGGGGTGTTACATACTAATGCACGGAGTACGTATTTGCATACCCGCCGCTGACTGGCTAATCTAGCGGCAGGAGAAATAAACTGCTGTCAGTGGCCAGCAGGCTGCAAGGAAGCCCTTAAAAGCGGCTTCCCTGCCGCCAGCCGGCAGTCCATATTAGTTCCAGTCTACTTGAATAAAAGGTGCTGAATTGTTTCTACGTCCCGACTATTCATTCCCGCGCAACTTAACATACTCTTTTTTCATTACCCAAAAAGAATCAACCGCTAGCAGCAACCCTAAGCAGAGCCAAACAAGGTTGTGTCCTGAAGCTCAACAGAATTGTCTAGCTAGGGCAAACATCAGTCATTCTGCTGTGGTTAATATTCACAGATATGATTTCTTTTAATGTGATCTCATTTGAGCACATCTACCCTTGAGATACTTACAGAAGCTAACAAAAAAAATGATTTATTGCTTTTGCATTTGCAAAGTTTTCCTTTGTAACCATTTCCTTCCAGGAAGAATCTATAAAGAATACAGTAAAAAGCAGTTTTGGCTTCAAGAAATTCCAGTAGGAAAAGCATGTTAAGTCCAAAATAGGTGAAACCACCCAATAAATAATATTTCCATTAAAGCAATCAGTGCTAGAAAGAAAGCTGAGAAAAATGGCTTTCCTGTGCAATCACCCATATATCCTCTGGGATAATTGTATCTGATATTAAACTTAGGACTATTTGCCTGTTCTGCAGCCCACAATCAATACTTCTTACAGGGTGAATGACTAAGGTTCATAATGCTTTGTTCACATCTTTATGCTAATATACAACTACCTGCAATATATGCAGCTATCATTTATCTAAACCTATCCCACTAAGCAGTTATTTTGGCCAGCATATTTTGCTTCCACAATGTAGTCCTTCTTAAAATCAAGCCAAAGGTCATTATATAAATATTTCCCAATCTGAAGCATTTCAAATGTCTTAAGCCAATGTGTTTCAAACTTGGCAACTTTAAGCTGTGTGGTCTTCCACTCCAGAATTCCCCAGACAGGACCATGGCTGAGAAATTCTGGGAGTTGAAGTCCACATATCTTAATGTTGCCCAGTTTGAAAACAAAATGTCTTAGGCTGCAACCCTCTTCATTTGCAGATAGTATGACCAATGTTCAGAGATGAAGAAAATTGGCATTGCTCCAGTCGCTGCTACTATTGCATTGAATATGTTAGCATGGAAATTCTCTTTACCAGGTTCCTAATTAACTTTTATAGGCTTTCAGGAACACATCTTGTAAGCATGGTAACAAATCCCTTAATTTGCATGTAAATTCAGGCTTTGTACCTAGTCTCCAAAATATATATATCAAAATGTGTTCAGTCCTTTCTCTAGAGTCCCCAGTTAGAAGTTCCCAAACACTAAGGGTCCTCTGAAGTGAAACATGGAGCTCCACCCCTCCCCTCAATACCCTGATTAAAAATGCTTCAGACCAGGGGTGGGTTCCGGATTCAGGTACTGCCGGTTCACTCAGGAATGCGCCGCGCGCGTGTGGAGCATGCACTGTGTGCTGCACACTGCGTGCACACTTTGCGCATGCGTACCGTGTTTCCCCGAAAATAAGACAGGGGCTTATATTTTTTTGACCCCCGAAATATGGCCTCGGCCTTATTATCGGGGGGGATTATTATTTTGGGGGTGCAGTAGGCGGCGAGCGTGGGACTGCATGTCCCATCGCCGCTGCCTCGCCTCCCCTCCCTGCCACCACCGCCTCGTGGAGCTGGACTCAGCAAGGCTTGTTTGTGCCGTTGCATGCACGAACTGCAGACTGCCGCAAACTTCATCATACTGGCACAGCTGGGGTCCTTCTGCCGTTGGTGCATGCAACGGCACAACAGGCCTTGCAGAGTCCTCCTCCACGAGGCAGCGCGGTGGCGTGACGAGTCTCACAGAGACTCATTTCTGGCAGGTGGAACATGTTGGGCCGCAAGATGCGCGTCCTACCTGGGACTTGTAGCTCCGTCACGTTCCTTGGCATTGTGTCCAGAGAAGCCCATGGTAAAAGAAAACTTCTCACGAGTTCAATCAAACTTCTCAAACTCGCGAGAAGTTTTCTTTTACAATGTGCTTCCCTGGACACAATGCTGAGGAACGTGACGGAACTACAAGTCCCAGGTAGAACGCGCATCTCGCGGTGGGGTGCAATTTGGGGGTGGCAGGCGGGGTGGGGGGGGCCGGGGGAAAGG
>QLTV01000213.1:74133-86519 GCA_003457575.1 Thermophis baileyi
AAGGCAGCCAGAGGCAGAGCCCGGAGGAGCCGAGACAGTCTCGTGGGGTGTGCGTGCACCCGCCTCTTGCTTGCTCTCGCTCTCCCGGCCAAAAGAGTGCCCGCCGCAAAAAGAGTGCCTCCCGGCATGCCCCCCTTTCCCCGGAAAGTAATGGGGGGCTTATTTTCAGGGGGGGCTTATTTCAACGCATGTCCCGAAAAGCCCTGTTGGGCTTATTATCGGGACATGTCTTATTTTTGGAGAAACACGGTAGTACTTAAAAAAAGCTTCTGTGCATGCGCAGAAGCAAAAAACAAGATGGCGCTGCCTATGGCACCGCCGAGAGAACCGGCTCGGGGGTGTGGCAGGTCTAGGTCGCTGCTGGTTCCAGCGACCCAGGCCACCACGTTACTAACAGTTCTATAGAACCGGTCCGAACCGGTAGAAACCCACCTCTGCTTCAGACCTACTTGCTCAAGCTGTAGAGTGTACTCTATTTGCTAATTCTCTGCTATCAAGTCACTACTAGGGAGTCTGGGCACTGAAAAAAATTAAAGCAAGTGCAAAGAACTGCCCATGTGACAAATAGAACTTTTCATGGATAATATACTTATTCAGGAATAAGATCCTTTGCTTGCACCTGAGCCTTGGGGTATCTCCAATAACCTTACTTTAAAATCATTCAGTTTTGAGTGTTAAGCTGTGTCTGTTCCATTATTAACAGATATAAGGAAAAAGAGATCTGTTCATCTCTTTTTAATTGTTGGCTTTGTCTGTTTCCTTCTAACCTTTTCCTTTTGTTTATGCTTTGGACTTCTTTTTTTTTCCATTGAAGCATTGGTATCAGCAGAGCAAAGTGAGTAAAAATAGTTTTAGAATATTGTTATATCAGTATCCCTTTCTTTTCCAATGTTGTCTTACCTTCACTGGTTCCATTTTTGTTTGCTTGTTTGTTTTCATACCATGTCACCACATATGGGACAATATTTCTTTTCTAATCCTTTAAGCTTCCAAACCAAAGGACTATTTAAAAAGTAGGGTTACAGGTTCTGTATATCAGAAAAGAGAGCATCTTCATGTGTTTAATTCAGAACAGGAGGAGTAATGAGCTATCATCATTGAGGCATCATTGAAGAGCTGGTGACTCTTCATACTCTTAAGAATCTTAATGGCTTGCTAAAAAAAAAACAAAGTAGGATTTAATGTTATGCCACTATAAAACTGAAGATAATCTTGTAATTATCTAAATGTATTGTGTGTATGTGTGTATATTTACATGTATGTGTGTAAGATAGATAGATGATAGATAGATGATAGATAGATAGATAGATAGATAGAGGGATAGATAGAGATGAGAGAGAAAGAGAGATAGATAGAGAGAAAGAGAGATAATAATAGAGATAGAGAAATGAGAGAGAGAGTTTTCATATGTGTGTATGTATCTTCAAGTCAGTGCTGACACCTAGTGATTGTCTACTTAAGAGCCTTGGCAACATTTCAGAAGTGGTTTGCCATCGCCCCTTCTTAGGGCTGAGGGAAAGTGACTACTCCAAGATCACCCAGCTGGCTTTCTGTCTTAGGAAAGGCTAGAACTCACAGGTTAGAACCCTCCACAAAAGATTTTGCTTCTTCTGAAAGACGTAGTTGGAACAACGCACATTACAATGTAGTACATTGATTTTGAAATGAGAAAACTGAATAGGTTTCTAATAAAATGGACAAAATGAAGTGTTTTTAATATTTGTTTGATCATTTGAAATTGAAAATGACATTTTGAAATTGTATAGATGGTTTGGTATCTTCAAAAGAAGTTATACATACGGCTAGAATACATGTGAAATTGCATTGTAAATATGGTAAATGTGTCCCAAGTAAGAAAAATAATAGATAGTATATATATGTGGACACTTAAATCATTTTGAAACTCTATGAAAATGTGATCACTCAGGGCAAACCAAGCGACTGGACAACTCCACCATGTTTTTGCTAATACAAAGCTGCAGGAGTCCGATTTTGATTATGGCACAGAAGAGTGTAAATCTTATCCCTGTGCCATGGACCTGAGGAGGAAAAATAATCTATCAAAAGTATAGAAAGGAAACTGTTTTTCCTGCTAGCCATCTGTCCTAAACTATGTTCTTCAGTTACCTCAGTTGATATAGTACTTTTATTTCGAGGGAGCCCTAAACAAAAAATTAAACATGTAATTGGATATGTATTAAGATGTACATATTTTATATACTACATTCATAAATATGCATATATAGTAAAAGAATAGTATGTGTGATTATATGAAACAAAATTGAGAGATAAGAAGATTCAGCTGTATTGAATAATTAAGGGTGAAAACTATAGCAAAGCCAATTTAAGTCTGGAATTTTATATATTTTGTGGTTTAAATAATGCATCAGAAACATTGATGCATAATGCATGCAAAAAATAAAATGAAGTTCAGCTAAACTATTTTTCATTTTTTATTATTACTTTTAAGAATGTGCCCCATTTATTATTTTGAAATGGTTTTAGATGATGCAATTGATCTTTTTTTTCCAGAAGCATACTGATCCTTTCACCTAACTTAGGGATGTAGTAAATTGAATGTTTCAGAAATCTGATCAAGTACTATATAATAGCGATAAGTACTATATAATAGCCATATTGATATGGTTTGGAGGAATAATTGAACTTTATAGATTCTAGATTCTTTGAACATTCCAGTTAAGTTTTATACAGGCCTTGGGAATCCTTCCAATGTAGCTCAGCTAAACTCTCCATACTCTTCAGCACTTGTCAGAATGGTTGATGCTACTTGGAGTTGTAGCTCAGCAATCAGAACATCCATAGGTTTTTGGATAGATTTTCCCATCCATCTATTCCTTTTCTTCTATTATTGCTGTGCATGGAAGCTATTGATAATAATGCATGCAACTAACCAGATTAGGATCTATATATTATCTCGGACTTCCGGTTGACATCACAGCAGGATCGGACATGCGGGGCGGGTCTCCATGCTCCTGTACTGAGTTCCCTTTGTTGGTGGTCTCCAAAAGGAGCCAAAGCCGCCCTTTAGGGGCAGTGAAGCAAAGAGGGGGTGCCCTGTGAGGTCGCGAAGAGTCGCAGCTCTCCTGTATGACCCGGGGTTCTTTTTCCCTCTGAGCCACAGCGAGGTGAAGAGGCAGCCTAAAGATGGCTGCCATGAAGCTGGGACAACCGTGAAACAACTAAGACTGGTGCTGGAGCGAAGTAGGTGAACAGTGACTGGAACTGGGGGAGAGGATTCCTTTTTGCTTAAAACCTAACCCCAAGGAATAATTTAGAACTATTTGCTCAGAATTAGTTGTAAAAGCATTTAAGTATTCTGAGAAAAATACCAGACTGGAAGAGAAGGATGCAAAGAGAAAAAAATAATATTTTTTTTAAATATACATAAAATTGGACTCTTAAACTGGGAAGACGTGGTAATGGGAAAACATTTAAAATGCTGGAATCATTTACTTTAAAAACTTATCCTGCTTCTATAATTGATCTACAACTAAAATGACGATTGACTAGTGGCAATACTGAAATTTAAGTTGAGAGCACCACCTGCTGACAAAAGGAAAATATACAAGTCTGGGAATACTTATATGAAGGACTGTGAAAATATTTACTGGATTATTCCTAACTACCCCATGACTATTATTTATTTATTTATTTATTATTTACATTTCTATGCCACCTAACTCCCAAAGGACTCTGGGTGGCTTACAGCAAAAATATAAAAAACATTTTAAAAAAAACATTATAAAAACATTTAAAAAAAAACAATTTAAAAACCCATGCACACCATTCATGGCTGGATCTCGCAGGATTATAACAGCGAGATCAACAGCAAGATCAACGGCCCCAGGCCTGAAGACTACTTGACTACTTGCCCCAGACCTGAAAGAGACCCCTGAATGTTATGCTAGAAGATTGAATCCTTAAAGGGGATGTAAAGAGGCTCTTGATAACCTCTGGGACTATTTAAATGGAACTTATTGTTTACCTATGGGATATAAAGAACTGTGATTAGTGCACTCCTTGAAGGGCAACTTGAGGACTGAATAAATGGTTCTTGGACTGCTGACAAAAGTTGAATTTTTTAAGACAAAATAAGATGCTTTATAAGGAAGAAATGGGTGGAACTTTGAAGGAGATGGTGTTGCTTTTTCAAAATACAAAGGACATCATGGAGAAAGGATTTAAGGAGACTATGGAAAAATTGGAAAATATTATACGAGGGATGATGAGTAAAGACCAAGATGCTCAGGAAAGGGAGAAGCCAACAGAAGGTGGAGGAAAAGATTGAATCGAAGAACCAGTGAACAAAAGAAGAAGAAAAGAAGGAGATAATAATGAAAATAACAGTGATTGATGAATTAAACCAGGGGGAAAATATCTTAAGAGAGTTGAAAAGAAAATTGGAGGTACAGGAAGATACTTTTGAAAGGGAGATAAGGACTTGGGTAGAAATTTTGGAAACTAGGCAGTGGAAGAGGGTAGAGATGGGAGAAATACTTAGATTGAATAGCCAAGAAGTAGATGCAGATAGAGATAAAGATCCAACAGAGGAATATGGGAGGCAAGTTAAAAAAAAAAGCATAGCAATTAAAGTACTGAAGCAGACTAGAGATGATAGATAGATGATTTCTCCTTTTTGTTGTTGCTCTGATTTCCCTTTCTTTTTCTCTCTCTTTCCTTTCTTTTTTTAAGTAGGTGACATGATTAGAAGTTCGGTAGGATAGAAAGAAAATGTCTTTTAATAAAAGGGTGACATGATTAAAAGTTAGAATAAGAGATAGAAATAAGAGAAAGGGGGAATATTAGTGTATACACTTTTATATAATAAAATAAAAGCAATAACAAGACAAAACATGGAATAATTGAATAATGACAGACTACAACTTAATATAAATGTGTATTATTACTAGAAATATATAAGTTGGTTGAATGTAATAACTGATGAATACTACTAGTTTTATTGGTAATTAGAATGTATGATACCCAGGTGCCACACATATGTATATGTATATGTATATGTATATGTATATGTATATGTATATGTATATGTATATGTGTATGTGTATGTGTATGTGTATGTGTATGTATATGTATATGTATATGTATATGTATATGTATATGTATATGTATATGTATATGTATATGTATATGTATATGTATATGTATATGTATGTATGATATGTGTGTGTGTGTGTGTGTGTGTGTGTGACATATTTTTACTGATAAATAAATAAATAAAGGGAGACTTATTTATTTATCAGTAAAAATATGTCACACAGAGAAACAGACTGTCGTTGTAAGCAACTGCCTGGATGGCCCCTGGAGGGGCCGAAAGGCAAAAGGAAGCAGTATGCTCCCTCCCATATTTGGGTATACCAGGTGATTTAACAGGAAAAATTATATATATATATATATATATATATATATATATATAGATATATATATATATATATATATACACACACACACACACACACACACACAAAATAAAAAACTTGGAAAAAAGGGTTCTATATATTATCTCTATGCTTGACTTACTGCTTAGCAAATAATGTTCTTTCATATAATAAAAACATACATAGACTTTTATGTTACAGACAGTTCTTTGAAAACACTATTATCAATTTAATCTAATTTATTGCATATTTATAACCATTTATTTTCTATGAAAGATATTATTGGGAGTAACAAAAAGAGGAAGAGTAACAGAAAGCTGCAAAAGATTATAACAATGTAATTTAAGAGATGGAAAATATGAATAGAAATTGCCAATTTTCAATGCTTTCATTATGTCTGACTTTTCCCTCTATGGGTGGCCTATAATGTGAACTATTTGGAAATTAACTGTTTATAAATATCATGACTATCTTTTTTACTACACAGGATATATAATCTGCATGAAGAGGATGGAAACTGTTTGACATCTATAAGGATCTTTCAAGTTCTCTGTCATTTAATTATGTCTCCCAAGAAAGAATTTGTAGCTTGGAGAAAAATTGATCTGTTAGGTACAATACTGTATTTATTTTCCAATCATAGAAAAAACAACGAAGCATTTTTTCACAACTATAGAAGTTAAATAACTGAGAGCTGCCAATTTTGCTGTTTCATATACCGGTAGATTAATTTATTTAAAATGCTGAATTACAATTAAAATATTTATTCTGCTTCATGCTGAATTAAAGTAGAATTAAAAGTTAACTAATCTAATAGCAAAGAGAGATTTGGCAAGTCTGATGAATCAAAAGATTTTGTAGAAGAGTTATTGTCTTTTTCTAAAAAAGTATATCTTAATTTTGTTGGTATTTAAGAGACAAAAAAATCTCTTGCCACTCAGTATGTTGTGTTAAAATTAGCTTAATGAACATAAATAAGTAGAATCAATTAAAAGAACTACCTCTTTCAACTAAAAGGATAAGAGTTCTATTCTATAATAAGCTCCACAGCATTTGGAGTAAACAACATTTCTATTTGCTACATTAAATCGGACTGTTCTTCTTAAAGCACATCACATTTGTCCATTCTTCTCTCTGAGATAGATTTCTATTAATTGCTTTGTCATATAGGTATTATCAGAGTTTGGTGCATATGTTGCTGGAAAGTATTTTGCCTGACAAATTTCATATGAGGCATTGAAAAGTTCAGTAATTTAAGGAGATGCAAACATCTTGTATGTTCTAAAACACTTTTTTAAAACCATTGAATTGGAAGAATCACAAATGGTAATTTCAGTAGAGGAATATCTGAACTTTACTTTCAAATACATATTTTGAATCTTTTAACTGCAATCTTGATAGAAATCAAGGGAAGAAATTCTGGGAAACTAATGGGCCTCTTTATGCAGATGGCTGGCTATTGTGATAATTTGATAATTTAGGAATTCGATCCAGCAGAGCACTGCTCTTCTCAATACTTCACTTCCTTACTTAGCCAAGCAATGTCAGGATATACATAAAAATGGTTTTGTAGGTCTCTAATGATAGAATTGGTCCTGGGAAAATAGAGCAGATAGGTCAATTTTGCAAATTTGCAAGACTCTATTTATTTTATTTTATTTTTATTTATTTGTTTGTCAAACATGTACAAGATAGCAGGTATAGGTATAAACATAAACATAATCAAGGTGAATACAGATAGATGAGGACAATAGGACAGTAGGACAGGGACGGTAGGCACGCTGGTGCGCTTATGCACGCCCCTTACAGACTTCTTAGGAATGGGGTGAGGTCGACAGTAGACAGTCTAAGGTTAAAGTTTTTTGGGTTTGGGGAAGAAACCACAGAGTCAGGTAGTGAATTCCAGGCATTGATCACTCTGTTGCTGAAGTCGTATTTTCTGCAGTCGAGTTTGGAGCGGTTTACATTAAGTTTGTATCTATTGTGTGCTCGTGTATTGTTGTGGTAGAAGCAGAAGTATTCATAGACAGATAGGACATTGTAGCGGATAATTTGATGTACTATGCTTAGGTTGGATCGAAAGGAGTGGAGGACTCTTCTCGTGAAATATTTTTGGACTCTCTCAATTGTATTAATATCCGATATGCAGTGCGGGTTCCAGACAGGTGAGCTGTATTCGAGAATTGGTCTAGCGAACGTTTTGTATGCTCTAGTTAGCAGTGTAATGTTGCCAGAGAAGAAGCTACGCAGGATTAAGTTGACTACTCTTAGTGCCTTTTTGGCAATGTTGTTACAGTGGGCTTTGGCACTTAGATCATTAGATATGAGTACTCCAAGATCCTTGACAGAATGAGGGTCGTCTACAAGGTCGTGTCCTCCAAGACACGACCTTGTAGACTCTACTACAGCATATAGCATATTTCAATAAAGTATCATTCTTCCTGTGGGTTTATTTTCCTTATCTAATCTATGCCATAGGCTGGCTTCAGTCTTGAAAGTCTACATGTGTTTTTTCTTCCCTTTCTCTTATTGTCCAAAGAGTTAAGGGAGATCTAGAATGATCCTCTTTCATATCCCTATGCTTAATAAAGGCTTCTTTTGAATATGTTGTTATCTTAACAGTTTCTAGATTTCTTCTCCAAGGTTATATCCATGGCCTCCTACAATCAAACATCAAGGACATTAAAGTCATAATAATCCATGAAGCAAGGTGTCAATCAAATAATCTCAAAAAGTTAAACGTAACAAAAGCATAGTAACTAAATCAATCTCTCTCTGCACCATGCAAGCCCATGTTAAATCTTGCATTTAACAAACAGTGGGGGATGATTATATTGTGACCATATTTCATTTTGGGGCTTAAAATGTGAGCTTTTCAGCCCCAAATGTTATGTTTCCCAACAGGAAAGCGACTGGCATGTTCACAACTACATTGTTCTGGCCATGCTAATAGAATAGTCAGATAAGCACAAGGTGGATTTTAAAGTAATTGCTCAATTGTTCAGGAAACATGCATGTTAAGAACAGCCTTAACCTTCTCAAGTGAGGAGGAACTTGGCACAAATGTTTTAGGTTAGCTATTTCTCTGGTAAACCTGGTTCTAATCAGCTAGGTGACCAGTAGGTATCAGCACAGTTTGAAATCCGCTTACTGCAAAATGTGAAATCAATAAAAATTAGCACCATTTCCAAAAAATATTTTTTAAAGAGAGAATGAGGGAGAGATATAGTTAATTCTGAAAGATAGGAGCAAAGGATAAGAAACCTGAAAAAAATTATGATGTCTCTAAGCCAGAGATTGCATGATGATCATTTGCAAGACAGGGAACGAGGACAAATGAAAATCATAACTGGAAAACTGAACTGGTAGAATAATGAATAGATACTGTAGAGTACCGGAGAACTCAGACTTGTAGTAAAATGCCAAAGAGTAAAAACAACATACAGTATGCATACTATAGCAGGGGTGTCAAACTGGCATCACGTGCAGGCCACGCCCTCCCCAGCTTCGCAAAGGAAAAAAACATTGTGATACATCATGTGATGGCAACATGACGTGGCGAATTTGACACCCATGTATTATAGTAAAGCTGAGTAGGCTAGAGTATATTAGAAGTAGGAATACAGAAAAAGTGGTATTCAGAACAAGACTCAGGATCCGCCATGATGATTCTGCCCCAACACTGAAATAGGCATTCAGAAGGGCAATATTACAGAGAGTCTAAGAGCCTAAAAGAGTATGTATTTTTGTAAGACCACTTTCCTGGAAGGCTTGTGAGTGATGAAGAAATTGCTTGTTTATTTCAAGGAATTTAAAATAAAATCTTCCCTTTTTGTTATCTATCTTGGTAGTTATTGACAGGCTTATGTCATCTTATGTCATCATTATGTACAACATTTTATATAAATTTTCTCTTAAATTATGCCATGAAGTAAATTTTATGATTTTTTTCTGTAGCTCTTTTAAAATGTAATTATTTCTTTGAATATCACTTTTTATTCTTTCTGCAATTTGTAAATACATCAGCCATGATAATTTGTTACTTTCATTAAGTACCTCTTGATGTGTCTCTAGTCTGTTTTTGGCATCTGAATGTATCATACTATTTTTTTAATATTTAGTATAAACTATAAATATCCACACTGTAATCTGCAGTTGGGAAAAGGAACAGAAGGAAAAAAGATAATATGATATTAAAAAGTTTTTTTAAGAAGTTTTTATTTATGCTTATGTAACTATGCTTACTAGTAGTTTCATTTTGTGTTACTCAACTATTACTATCCCATATAGACCTTTTATCATTTCTATCTTATTCTAATAAGAATAATGGCATTTGAATGCTTTTTACAAAGTCAACTTTAAATTCCACTTACAGTTTAGGCCTTCTTTATTACAGCTGTCCTTCCTTAGGATAACTGGAAATTGCTATTCCAGTATTAAAGTGTTCTTTCTATATTGCATAACTATTTTGCCCCCTTGGCATCTGATTTTCTTTACTCAAAGCTTCATAAAATTTAAAAAGAAGTTTGTGGGTTCTATCCAAACCCAACCATATTCAATAGCCCTTAAAGGACTAGGATTTTCTCTGTTGACATTAGTGCTTTCTGAGTACTCTAACTCTGTAGACCAGTGGTTCTCAACCTGTGGGTCGTGACCCCTTTGGGGGTCGAATGACCATTTCACAGGGGTCGCTGCAAGTGCTAGCCCGCCATCTTGGTGCCACCGTCACTGCAGGGGTGAAATGCTCCCGGTTCGGCCGTGCCTGTGGGTCGCCAGATAGCCGGTAGCGACACAAGCGGGAGACTTCGCCCACCCGCCCGGACGCCGCCATTTGGGTTCTTTTACCCTCTGCGCATGTGCAGAACGCTTTGCGCATGCGCAGAGGGTAAAAGAACCCAAATGGCGGTGTCCGGGCGAAGTCTCCTGCTTCCGACGCTGTCCGGCGACCCGCAGGCAAGCCTGAACCGGGAGCATTTCGCCCCTGGTGCCATGCCCCCTTTGTCACCTCATCCCACGTGGAGAGGGGGTGGGGAGGGGGTCGCGGCGGCAGGGGGGTCACAGTGGTGGCGGGGGTCACAGGGGGGTCGCGCCATTAGAAAGGTTGAGAACCACTGCTGTAGACCATAAAAGCCTTGGACTTGTTGTCTATAACTTAGCAGGGATGTGATTCTCAAGAATCTTAAGGCTGAGAGGCATCTCCAAAATCAGATCTCTGGCGTTCTAAAGGGATGAGTAAATTGATTCTGTTCCTGGGTCCCGTTTCCCCTCTCCCAACTCAATATCGATCTTATTTTATGTAGTTCATGATCTTCAGGTGCTCTTTGTTGTCACCGTTCATTGATTCTATCTCACTAAACCAGTATATTTTTCCATCTGCAGGTGTGTGTTTTTTTTAATACTGTACTTTTAGAACTCTTTATTGTATGGGTGCTTTGGGGATTTGAGAAAATACGTAACTTTCATGCTTTCTATTATCTTTCAAGTGACCTTTCATGGCTCTTTTGGCCTCTCTTCCAAAATTTAGATTCAGTTGGTTCTATAGGCACCATGTCAAGATCTAAATCAACTTTCCACTGATAGGTGCCGTATTTCAGTTTATGAAAGTCCACAACTTTTCCAAAAGCAGAAGATTTTGTGTGCACACAGCCATTTTCTCCTGAGACTCTTCCTTCTTGAAAGCTTTCTTATCTTAGTCCACCTCCATGTTTCATAACTTTTCTCCAGACTTTATCTGCCGTAACCTTCCTAATCTTATTTTCTCTAGTTGCAGCTATTGTTTTCTTTCATGTATAGGTTCAGAGATAAAAATAAGAAGTTGTGCTGTAATTATCAGCCTCAGAACACATTCCCATGTAGCAAACTCTGGTTTATCTTATCTTAAAACACAATGAGCACGGCTTCAATGAACAAAGCTGTACAAATTGTAAAACATGGCGTAAGTATGTATATAGGAGAAAAACCTTGCACCTTCTTTAGCTCTGATCTTGGAGCAGCCACTGAAGTAGCCATGATAAATATTTTGGGATCTGTATTCCCAAATCAAGCATGGACTTCATTTTAGACTTTCTATTCAATATCCTTTTTTTGAACTGTACAGAGAATTGCACGAGTTATCCTACAGTTCTCTGGATTTAGGATCTAAAAGTGATACAGGGGACAAAAATCTCCAGCCTGTTGCCCTTCATGTCTGTCAAAGACAGTCAATGTTTCTACAGTAAAATATTGGTAAATAATTATAACATACCTAATTTGCAGTAAATGTTATTCATTTAATTTTTTGGAAAATTTGGTATCAAATGGACTCTTTGAATGTGTTGTGTTCCGACTTAACAAGCAGGTATTTGCATACCCGCCGCTGATTGGGTTAAATCAGTGGCGGGGAGTTTGAAGCGTTGTCACTGGCCAAGCTGGCTGCGGGGAGCTCCATAAAGGCGGCTTCCCTGCCGCCAGCCGTCAGTCTGCTGTAGTTAGTGCTAGCCGTTATTAAAGTGCTGAACGGGTCTTCGTCTTGGCTGTTATTCCCGCGCCTATCTAACACTGGCGACGAAGGCAGTGGGAGAAGACAACTGAACAAAGGCACCTCGTGGCATCCATCGGCCATCTTAGCAAGTTCCGACCTGCACCGGCCAAACAACAGGATGGCACAACAGCACTCTCCAGCACCAGCCTTCTTCAATCCACAAACAGAAGAATGGCGCACATATATGTCCAGATTTCGCATGTTTTTGGAAGCGAACAATTTTCAAGACTTGCCGGACAACAGGAAGAGAGCTCTTTTCCTCACATACTGCGGACCCAAAACATACAAACTAGCCGAAACCCTGGTAGCGCCCACAGATATCGAGTCGATATCCTGGTCCACCCGACAAACGGCGCTAAAGGAACACTTCGCACCATCCGACACCCCACTGGTTCACAGGAATGAATTCTACCACAGACGCCAGAACGAAGGGGAGACGATCAACGAAT
>QLTV01000213.1:92703-108008 GCA_003457575.1 Thermophis baileyi
ACACCCACCCACCCACCCACAGTTAATTATTCATTATGCAATTCACTTTCGGAATAAGCAATGTTCCAGGACTGAATGGATAACATCAAGTATTCCATTGAGTCTTACCCATGCTTTATTTCCATCATAAACTATTTTAACAACTAATCTTCAACTCCACATTCATGCCAAACATTCTATAGGTTTAAGCTTATTTGCTTTTTCATACACATTCTATAAATCAGCAAAGGGTTAGGGTGTTTCCCTTCACATTAATACATCTTTTAGTGACAATTTAAAGAACAAAGTCTGTTTTGTACATACTCTACCAGGTGTAAAGCTACACTTTTGTTCTTACTATAATTACATCCTTTTAATCAAAATTTTGCCAGAGTTATTCCCATATTTGATAATCTATTTCTGCTGTAATTTCTACATTTTATCTTGGTATAATTCGTGATATATAAGACATGAGTATATATTTAAATTATGGCAATTTGAAATAGGTACTTTTTTAGGAAGGGAGTCAATATTCTATTATGGTCAATCATTATTTTTTATTTCCTTCACAGAAGAAGATTTGAGATAGTAATATTAGAATTCAACAGCACAGTTATATTATTGATGATGGATTATCATCCAAAATTATAAAGTTCCCAATTCCACCTCCCTATCTATTGAATAATCTAAATTTATTTCAAACACATTTAATTCTTCTGCCAATCACAGAATATAATAACTCATAGCTATATGATCACTGCTCTAAATAACACTGAGTAGGGGTAGTCAAGAAACATTTAAGTTGGTATCATAAAACAGCAAATATTCAAAAATAATCAACTTGAAGCAATGTGTGAGAGAAATGCATTAGTTACCATAATAGTTTATATATAATTTATCCTAACTGATGACTAGACAGTAAATTAAGTATTTACTAACCCATCCATCAGTCAATCATTTTAATACCAGTCTTATTTTCACTGTGGAAATTGGAAGATGGCATTTCCTCCCTGTCATTTAAATCATGAGTAGACATGTATTTTGGTCAGCCAATTTATTCCAGGCAGTTTTCCTCATCGGTCAAAAATATATTTGTTTCTGCACCAATTGCTTCCTTATCAATGTTGGCAATCCTTAGTTTTGTAGGGTTTTCAATTACTGTGCATATACTAAGAGATAATTGTCCTATTGTTTGTCAAAGCCTACAAATGAGCGTCATATTAAGATACAATTAGAATAAATTTTGGAAGATGTGTAATAAACTTTTAGTGTACTGTTGCAAGTATAGTCCTTTTCTTGTAAGGGGAAATTTCCTGATAGAATGATTAATCAGTGGAATGGCTTGTCTCCAGAAGTTGTGGATGGTCCAACACTGGAGATTTTTAAGAAGAGATTGGACAACCAGTTGTCTGAAATGGTATAGGGTTTCCTGCTTGAGCAGGAGGTTGGACTGGAAGACCTCCAAGGTTGTTCCAACTCTGTTATTTTGTTATTCTCTTTGTCTGCTTTTTCTTTTAGTAGGAAAATGTTACTTTCTCCCCATTTCCATTGAACTTAAGAAAAAGCAATAGACAAGCACTTCCTTCATTTGGCCTTGGGCATCCATAAAGTACATCTAAAAAGAAACAAGTGACAACAGATTTCTTTTGCCAAGTTGCCTAGCTGTAATCAATAGATCTTTTAAAACCACTTAATCTGAATCTGTACCATTTCTGCTCGGTATTGCATCTTTGGTCAATCAAGCTGATACCTGCTCTTTCAACTAGTTCACTCATTCTCTACTAATTCAGTGACCTTTTCTAATAAACCCATTTGTGCAATTCTGCTGGAGTCTTCTCTCATTTCAAGAAATATTTGCTCCCAATATCCTTTGTGTGGTTCTCTGTGAAAATGCTGCAGCAAAATACTTCTTTCTGCTTTAGGCAAAATATGCCTTTGTAAATCCTCACTTGCTAGGCATCCCTCCATCCCAGTTGTGAATACGATAAAGACTGATAGGTAGACAATGCTTCTTACATGTCATTAAATATTAGCTTTCAACTACAATAAAGCATTCTAAAGATTCCACTTCTTCAAATGTAGATCTGGAAGTGGATACCTCCCTGTAGACTACATCTTTGGTTGCGAACAAAGCAAGAGGAAATTAAGGGATGTAATTAAGATTAAGTGGTTCTTTTGTTTGCAGAACTGTGTGGATAAGTCTAAAGTATGAAAAATGAGCCTTTTTTCTTTCACTGGATAAACTACATGACTCTCATGTTAAATATCCATCCACAGCCATATGGTTATGAATATTCAAAAGATTATACACACACATTCACACAAAGAGAAGACATAGCTTGATTACATTTTTGAATAGTTTATTTTTGTAGAGTTTTGATGTTGGCGGCGGGGGGGGGGAGTGGATGTCAGAAAAACTTTTTGTTTCCCTAATAACTAAAAAAAGAATTTTCAAATCTTTCTTTTTCTCTCTCTCTCTTTCCAATAATGCCTATCAAGGGGACAGAATAATAGAACTCTACTTGCATCAGAAAACTGAATTGATAGAATCACTAGGCTAGTAGATGACGTAAGTGCCCACTGCACTTAAGCTCTTACAGATAAACTCTAGACATATTTTCCTCCTAGGTGAGTGCTGTTGAATTTTACTGTATATCAGGCAACCTTAATTAGATAGTGGGATATGATTCTCATTATGATTCTCAGAATCAATCACCAGGCTGGTTCTGTCATGTACCAGGTAAGACACAAACATACAAAAAACTGTAATTGATTCTACAGGAACAGGTTTGTGAGACTTAGACATGCAAGCAGTAACATTTAATAACATCCGATGCTCATTTTTTTAGTAAAAAAATATGAATAAGTTACATTGTCTGTGCACCTCCATGAAAGTTGTATACAAGAACTGATCAAACTAATCAAACTAATTAAACGTTGCATTTGGTAAAATTATATTTATAAGTGTACCTTGAGAAAAATTTACATAGCAAAGTACATCAGAGAAAATTGCTTGAATAATTTGTTTTTTGCAGATATGTGTTGAAAATAATGTGTACCAAGGAAGTTGTAAATTAGCTAGCATCCTTATAAGATTGATATACTCCTAAAATGAATGTTAAATATTGTCTTAAATTTCAATGCCCAAATAAAAGTCTTTGAAATTGTTTGAAATGGGCAAGTTTAAGTAAGACCACTGTTTTAAAAAACAACAAAAAAACACCCTATTATTAAATGAATTATATATATTTTTCTGGAATAAGCAACTTAAAATTATGAAAATATATACTGAGTATTTGCAATCTATAAAGTTTTCATTATTTCATTATCTTCTGTATTTTATTGGTCTGTAGAAATCTGAAGCAAAACCCAGTGGAATTAGGATATATGTCTTAGTTGGCAACTTCTAGATACCTCTTCATTACAAAAGATAAATCACTCTAATTATGTCTTTGGAATTGTTTGGCTTGATATTTTGTGGAGTGTAGTAGACAGCTTTGATAAGCAAGAAATGGATCTTTGTATTTGTATCTGAAGCACCTCTTTTAATAGAATTAGGTGAATTAATGTAAATGTGTCTTAAGTACCTCTAGTATGAAGTCAACATAAAATTCAAATTGCTATAATAAATGTTGCTGCAGATTGAGTTTGGGTCCTATGTCCATTTATGACAGGTACATTCTGTCAGTTCAGTTCAAAAAATTTTCTTGCATGCTTTTTCAGTATTTTTTTGTCCTTTTCTTTAACATTGACAGTCGGCAAGAATGTTCTTCTTCTTGCTTTAGCCTTGCTGCATTGTCGTAATAATGCCATATGCATGTTTATTATTGATTTATCCATAAGAATGATGATTAAAATACCTTGTACCATTTATTCTTAAAGCTCCAATCATGATGGAAAACTGCTTGGAAATGGGATGCTGTATTCCAACACCTGCTAATATGTAAGATCTGTCAGTTGTGAGGAATCAAGAACACACATCAAGTTCCGGTTAAGATTTATTGCTCATGCATACTGTATATGCAAAAATCTAGTCAACTAACAGTCAGCACTAAATTGGCATTAGATAAGAGTCAGCTGAATTCAAAGGAGACCTTGGATCATGCAGTATGTGGTAATATAGTGATTCCATATTGATTGCTCTTTTCACTATGCCCCAGCCTCTATTTTTTCTTCTCCTAAAAGAACTGAATAGGAGAAGAACTATGAAAACTTTTACTAAAAAGATTTAGATGGTTTATTTAAATAAAAAAATATTATGACACATACATCTGCATATATCTATTAATACACAACTGTTTAAGTGATAATCATATAATTTAGAAGAACCAGTAAGGGTTTCCCCAAAATAAAGGTCTTCCATTAAAGAATCTTTGCAGCACCAAAGTAACTGATTTTGTAAGCATGTGTCCAGAATTCTGATTTAGTGTGTTCAGAAGCTTATTTAACATTCCAAGCCATAAAATAACTTCTGGGTGAGATTGTGTTTAATTAATAATTCAACTGAGCATTATGAGCTGGACACATTATTACATCAAAGGTAATTTCAAATTGATGATATCACAGCTGCCCAGTAGATGAATCCTCATTAATCATACACCTATGAATATTGCATTGCATACTTGGAATTGTAACCGTCAGACTTTAGGAATTTGTGCTACAGGAATCAGATCCATTGTGGCTTTAGCAAATTAAAGATCTCTCACATTGTTAGTAAAAGTTATGTTAGATGTATTTTGTGTTATTGGACATTTAATTTAGATGACATGAAGAAAAGATTCATGTGAAAAGAAAAGAAAAGAAAAGAAAAAAAGAAAAGAAAAGAAAAGAAAAGAAAGAAAAGAAAAGAAAAGAAAAGAAAAGAAAAGAAAAGAAAAGAAAAGAAAAGAAAAGAAAAGTGTTTAATTAATAATTCAACTGAGCATTATGAGCTGGACACATTATTACATCAAAGGTAATTTCAAATTGATGATATCACAGCTGCCCAGTAGATGAATCCTCATTAATCATACACCTATGAATATTGCATTGCATATTTGGAATTGTAACCGTCAGACTTTAGGAATTTGTGCTACAGGAATCAGATCCATTGTGCTTTAGCAAATTAAAGATCTCTCACATTGTTAGTAAAAGTTATGTTAGATGTATTTTGTGTTATTGGACATTTAATTTAGATGACATGAAGAAAAGATTTTTTTTAAAAAAAAAACACCTATGCAATCTACATTGCCAACTTGGTTTTTCTTGTGCACACCAATAAACAGATTCTAAGACTGAATCCTGAAATTTAACAAAGAAAATAATTTAAATTTTCCAGTAAAAGAAAATACAAGGAGTAAGTGAGAAGTACCATTGAAGTGTATAAATATGTACAACCAGTAACATTTCCTGGGTTTTCTTGAAGTCTGCCACCTATTCAATTTTCTGCTCTGGACTTCAATTTATTCTGATTAAAGAGGTGGATACAACTTAAGGCATGGGTCCTCAACCTACAGCCCGTGGGCCACATGCAGCCCACCGAAGCCATTAATCTGGCCCGCACAGGACCACGAGGCTGCCCCGCCCACATTAGGTGAATTAATGTATTATTCATTATATCTAGAACCAAGGTCTGAACTTGACTTAACAGCATATGCAGATGCTAGTTTTGCAACAGACGTAGTTACACGAAAATCAACCTCAGGAATTGTCATATTATTAGGTAATATGTTGATTGGTTGGAGATCTATCAGACTACAACATATCAGTTTGTCAACCATGGAGGCTGAATTTTCATGTTTGTCTCTAATGTGTACGGAAATTATATATTATAAGCAATTATGTAAAGATATGGGAATTGTTGTACATAAACATGTTGTTGTATATGAGGATAACCAGGGAGCAATTAGTATGGCAACTACTTTGGGTGTAAAAACAAGATCAAAACATACGGATTTAAGGTATCTAAATGTGAGACAATGTGTACAAAGTAAAATGAATAAATTGGAGTATTGTATGAGTGAAAATAATGTGGCAGATCATTTTACGAAGGCACAAGGTGCTATTTATCATAAGAAAAGTTGTGAAAGTTATAACTTAAGAATGTAAAAAGTTATATATTAGCCACCCAAAGGGGAGAATGTTAGGACCCTGTCCAAACGGTTGGGTTGGTTAATATAAACAAGCCACAAATCAATGTTTAAATGTATATATGTAATATAGCTTTAAATGCATTGTTGCATTCTGACTGGCAGTAACGGCCATAAGAGGGAGCTAGAGAACATGCTTAGTTCTCTCTCTTCTGCTGATCCATTGCTTAATTGACTTCGTGTCTGAGAGTAAGCTCTGTGTGTAGCTAGCTATCTGTGATAATAAAGAATTGCTTGAAAGCTGAAATCTTTGTTTGCTGATTAAGACAAAGAAAGGCTGGTAAGGAGACTGCTGTACTTCTAAACACTGACTGACTGAATGTGTATGATTCAGACTGTTATTTGGACTGTGCTATTTCTTTGAGTAAACAATTTTATACACTTTAACGTATCTGTTTATTGACTGAATCATTACTTATATCTACTGCAACATTACTGTTCACTGTGCAAGCCTTCAGGGCCCAGAGGTTACTCTGCACAATTCCTTAACACGCCCCGCCCACCCTTTGGCCGAGCGCAGGACTTACCTTTGTGAGCCCCGCGGGCTGGAACTGAAAGGTAAGGCCTGCAGAGGCCTTCTGGAGGCGGGGAGGTGAAAAACGAGGCACACAGATGCCCCAGGAGGCCAAAAAACGGGCAAAAACGGCCTGATTTTCACCTCCCCCGCCTCCAGAAGATAGATAAAGAGAGAGAGACAGAGAGAGAGACAGAGAGACAGAGGGAGAGAGAGAGAGAGAGAGAAAGAGAAAGAGAGAGAAAGAGAAGGAGAGAGAAAGAGAAGGGGACAGAGAGAGAGAGAGAGAGAGTGAGAGAGAGAGAGAGAGAGAGAGAGAGAGAGAGAGAGAGAGAGAGAGCTGCCGAATGCTTCTGGGAGCGGGAGAGGTGAAAAATGGGGTGAACAGATGCCCCAGGAGGCCAAAAATGGGACGTTTTGTGAGTTTCTGGAGACACTAAACCCTAAACAACAAAAAAAATGATCTAGTAAAAAAAAAAGTCAACCAAAAGAGCAACATGCAAATAAAAGCAAATAAAACACCCCCAGGAGCAAAACAAATAAAAGTTTAATTTGTGTGCATTGTTGAATGGACTGTTAAATTGGCCACACCCACTTAGTCACATGAGCTAGCCACGCCCACCTAGCCGGTCCAGCCCCCCAACAGTCTGAGGGACCGTGAATTGGCCCCCTGTTTAAAATATTTGAGGACCCCTGACTTAAGGCCTTCATTATCCATGTGCACTCCAGAAGTTGCAACAACATTGCAATTAATATGACAGAAAGGAGAATTACTAAATACATGGGATGCAATCATATCAATTGCCTTTGATATAATTGAAATAAAATCAAATGTAATTATTGTCTAATCCTGTTTACTTTTTAGTATGTGATCCATAGGATATTATTTAAGGACCAATGTCCTAAAACATTCGGTCATCCCTGTGCTCAATGTTGTACTTGCTGGTTATGTCATGTTTACAGCCTGGCAGGAGAAATGGTGAATAATACTGTTCCTGAACTAGGTGAACAACTTCTGTTCATGTCTCCTTACATTTTGAAAGGGATTCATCCTTTTATATTGATATGCCTACCACAAATATGCCTTTAGTCAACTGATCCCACTCCGAGCAAATACCATAAACAATGTGGCAAATCCTGATATTACAACAGCAGCCATTTTAGATTTGCTTCACATGATTGCGTATTTGTAAGTTTATTCATACCATGCAGCTGTTACCCACAGACTGTGTCTAACAGGAAAAGATAAACAATGCTCTTTTGTTATACATAGACATAATTTTATAGAGCTTTTCAATAACTCTTCTCAAAGGACAGTTTACACATAAGAACAATAATTAAAACAATTAAAGCAAGCTAAAATTCAAATCTCAGTAAGACAATGAATAGTAGAAAATAGAGAACAAAGCCAGCAGAACTCATGGCATGACTAAATGGCAGCATTTTGGTTCTTTGGCAGAATAACATCCATGATGTAGAACCAGTGCCAGACTAGTATTAATGAAAGCATCACTGGATATATGCCAAGATTCACATCCTAAAGAATACTCCAAGCATCTAAAGTTTTCTGTCCTTCATTGGTCTTACAGACTGCTAACTTGCCTTTGTCTGCTGCCTAAGTAATAACATACATTATATTGCTATAATAACCTTACACCTGTATTAGCACAGTTACACTTAATGGCATAAAAGCCATTTCTGAGTGGATGGTATTTTTTTCTGCAATTTTAACCTTAGTAGGAATCATTGAAAAGTTATGCCTATGAATAACAAAAAAACATTGTTTCTATTTTTCTACTAAGAGTACATAGATGTACGGATATAAAGAACAACTTTCTACAAACAACATAGACAAGATCAAGAGACAAAATTCTGGATTGTGTAAGTCCATTTTTTTTTTGCTCCCGTTCAGTTATTATCTCACCTTCTTTTATTGTTCAGTGTTATTGTATGGTTTTGTATATTTTTTTATTTATGAAATAGCCAGAGTTCTTGGGAGTTATATGGTATCCTCATATAATAAATACATATTATTGTATGGTTTTGTAGATTTGTTTTACTTATGAAACAGTTGTTGGGAGCTGGATGGCATCCTAATATAATAAATGAATTCATTTAATAAATAGATGTATCTCTTGGGTTGATCATCAATAACGTCTGTGTACTGAATTCTCAGAATAGGAGTTTGGGCTGAGCTGTGTTAAAGAACTAGCTATAGACTCCTCCTGATAAGAAAAAGCATATTAAAATATATTGATCTATCACAGGAAAGAGAAATGCTCATTATGTTTTTTTAACCATCTCTTTCTGAGATTTTACAATACAGAATCTATTATAACTTGTTCCTTTTATTGTATGCTGATTTTGGGTCTACTTTATTCATATTGGAAAAAATAGGCTATTTTTGATCTCTGTCACTTTTACATATGAACATTCATACTTTGTTCCAGGTTGTTCACCACAACATGTATTTCATTTCACTTCCACATTAACCTATACATTTTGAGAAAAAACACAATAACCATCTGTTTCCAACCAATGCATCTCAAATGAATTACATGTCTTATTTCGAAAGAAGCATTTCTCAGTCTAATTCTTATGGAATATAAATGTGCAAATTTATTTTTGGTTAAATGGTGCATTTTTTAAGTCTATATTGAAATTGGAAAGAGAAGAAGCCTATGTGCTACACATTTCCAAACTGCATATTCATTTGAGTTTAGTTTGATTTATGTGATTTAGGTATTGCTAGACTCCAAACAACTCTGGACAGCTCATAATACAACAAAAGAATGAAACAGAATACAATTAAAAAACAAATCTGCAGAAAGATAACAAAGTAGACAAAACTCACAGGAGTCTTCAACTACTCTAGCCCAAGGTCTGGAGAACAGCAAGCTCCTTAAGGTCTTGAAGAGCTTCATCGATTTTGAGATCTCCATCCAGATCTTACAAGGAACCTCATTCCAGAGTGTAGGCACCTGACAAAGAAGACACATCTTCTGGGTTACCCAAAATTAGAACTGCTTAATTGAAGGATTGCAAAGCATGCCAATGCTGTCAGCTCGTATCAACCAGGCAGACACATGGGAGATACAATATTATACCAGGAAACAAAAATAATGTGATTTCATTCTACAGTGAAAACAAATTGAATTCTTCAAGAATCTCTACAATATATTTCAACTGTTTATGTACTTTTTCAATTAATGTTTTATATTGCTCTGTAATATGGTGTCTTTCTAAAAACTATGACAAAGTGACATCACCAGGCATACCTTTGAGCTTTGTGGTCTAAATTGGTCTCCAAGTACCATAACAATAAATATTTGTCAAGGTCATAATCTGTTCTCTCAGATGAAACTTCTGTAAACATCTATCAAAGTTGCCTATTAGTTGGTCCAGTAAATTAAGAAAGGAGATTCTTAGTGCTTTTTATTATCTTCCTATTGATTAATCTCATATAATAGCATTAATTTTTTAAAGTAAAAAAAAAAAGTAGAAGGGCTTTATGTCCTGACTGAAATTCAAGACATTTCTCCAATTATATTGGTAGAATCAACAGATAAATCTTAAGGGGTTTCATGTAGGTCTTACCACTCTTTAGCTCAATGTCTTAATCTTTTTATTGTTGCTGCTACTAAAACCTAGGTTTCCCCAAATCCTAAGAAACTCAGTGGAAATGCAAAAGGAAGGTATTATGATGGAACTAGAACAAACAAGTGGAAGGAAATGCATAAAGCATATTATTTTATTTACTGATTTCAGAACCATGATTGTCCAGTTCCTGACTCTTAAACTGCTAATGCTGAATCACAGAATAGAGACTAAGGAAAATAATAATATCTAGACATTTATTCTGGGCAAGATTGCCAATTTAGCAGGTATTACTGAGGCCTTTGGGAAGGAAAATATAATTTTATAAGTTACGATATTTGTGAATCTAAACTTGTAGGGGGATGATGGAAGTAGTTAGAAATATTTCTTTTAAGCTGTGTTTAATATTCTAGCTATGTTTAATCTTGTATTTATATTTATATGCTTGACACCTCAAATGCTTTTTAAAAAAATGCTTTTATCTACAGTTGCCCTTGGAGTTCACTTGGAGTATAGCTAGAATGTTGTGATGGATGTTGCAGATTCAGAATACATTACAACATTATTCATATGTTACCAGTTTTCTTCTGAACTTGCCTACCATTGTTGGTTTTGGCCTTTAAAGTTCTAATCGTACATAGTTAATTGACAGTGTTACTCTATTTGAATTGGAGAAGAAGGAAAATCACAGTAGAATCCATTCATTTTTATTCTAAGGTTCTGGCACTAGGTTTAGAAATAGAATCATAGAATATCAACATTGGAAGACTTCTTAGAGATAACCTCATCCAACAATGCATGGATCTGTTACTATAGCATCCACATTATATATACATTTATCTCCAGTATGGTATACTTATATGTGTGGATATGAATAATAGAGTTAGAAATAAGATAGAGATAAAAATATATTTCTATATATGTCCATCAGCTACTGAGGAATTTTGTTACATTATTGAACCACTCCTGCTATTAGTATTTTTTTCTTGATGTTCAACCAAAATCTATTTCTTTATCATTTATAACCACTGTTTCATGATATATCTTCTAGAAAAATAATTAAACTGTTTTGCCCTATATTCCACATGAAATTATGAAAGATCTATACTTCCACAGTTTTCTCTTCTCTAGTTTTCTCTTCTCCAGGCTAGTCATCCCCAATACCTCTAGCAATGTCTCCTAAGTGTTTATTTCCAAGTCCAAATCACCTTGGTTGCTTTTCTCTGGACACATTTCAGTTTGTCAGTATACTTCTTAAAATTCAACCCCCAAAACTTGATGTAATATTTTTGGTGTGATCTGACCAATGCAGAATAGGATAGAAAAATGTCTTCTTTTGATCTTGATATTTACTTCTGTTGATGCAGCCTAGTATTCCATTTACTTTTTTTCAAGCTCTATCACACTGTTCAGCTTGTGATCCAACAAGAACCTTTTCATATGAGCTGTTGCACAATGTAGTCCTCCCTATTCTATATCATGCCTTTGCTTTTTCGTGTCCATGTAAAGATCTCTACATTTGATTTTGCTGAAATTTATCTTTCTGATTTTTGCTCATTGTTCCAGTCTATCAACATCCTCCTAAATCTTGGTATTGTCCTCCAAGATATTTGTATCATTTTTGTGGCCTTACAATTTTGATATGTCCTACTCCATCATCCAAGTCATTTATGAATGTTAAGCATCATAGTGCCCTGAATAACACTTCATTCTATCATCCAAATCCACTGATTCATATTCATTGGGTACAAATAGATATCCATCTAATCATAGTATAGTTCAGCCCATTTTTGGAGGGGTGGGGATATATTTTCTACTAAGATTTCATGAGTTAGTGTTAGGATTACATTTTGCTAAATATCTTTCCTGACAAGAGTACAAAAGTATAAACAGAATCAAGATGGTGTTGTTGACATCTGACTAATCAGTTCTATTTATAAGAAATCATGCATCCTCATGATGCACTCAAATTATTTATAGTAAAGTATATAATCGAAGCGTTCCAGTAGGGGGATTACTATTAATCAGAGAAGTGTTTTACACATGAGTGAATTTTATTTGCTGGTAATGTTTTGTCAGAGACAGGCAACATCTCCAAATGTAAATGAATTCCCATCAAATTTAATTGGCATGGCTAATGGTGAGGGATGCTGGGAGTTGAAGTCTGACAGTGTTGGACACATCACCAGTTGTCCTTCCCTAGTGTTACATCAGTAAAGGCAACTGCTCCCTTTCCCTCACTCTTTACCCAAATAATAAATACCATGATGCACAATCTAGAACTTTGGGGAAAGAGGGACTAGAGTAAAAGAAATGGAGTGTGAATATTCACTTTCATTTTGCATTACTCGAATGAAGACTTTCACACTGACAGGAAGCTAGCTGAACAAAAGAAGACTGAAATTGAATAATTGAAATTCCTGTAGTCTACTTCAACTGACCTTGGCAGGTAGTTTGGTGCCAGAATGCAACAAAATTGAAAACCAGGCTTGTTCACAACCCTTTTAAATCAATAATAAATTATACAGTTTCTTCATTTTTAAATGAGACTCCTCCTTGGCCTAATTGACTGGATGAGGTTTATGAGTTTAGGCATTTTTTTCTTGCCAAGGATCATGATGAGGCTATCAATGGCATTCTACATCAATTGCAGCTTTTATTTAGGCTGAAAACCTACAGCCCAAGAAATGAACACAACTCTGCATTGCAATTCATTATGATTTTGTATTATTGTGTTTCTCCTGTAATTTTCAAAATGTTTTTTTTAAAATACATCATTTTAAAGTTACATTGCATCATAAGCTTTTGAATGAAAAACATACTTGCAATTGTTTTCTTTCAAGTTAGATTTTAATTCACTCAGCCAATTTCTTCTGAATATTTGTATTATTTGCAAAATACTATGGTTTTTTAAAAGCTGGTTTCTTACAAACAGACAGTTAGTCTTTCTGCTTTCAGAATAGGGCCATAGAGTGACAAAACACAGAAACAATTTTAGCATATGTTCAGTGTCTTCTATTTTATGCCACTAAAAGTTGTAAGGTATACTAAAAGATTTCTTTAAAATTGCAAGGCATATTCTGCATGAGAGACCATAGAAATCAGGCCATGTCTTATTTAAACGTATGTTAAAAATGATATAAATATTTTCCAGTATAAAAGGTAAGTTTGTTCATAAATAAATAAATATGCAGCCAATGCAGGGACATATTATATATATTGGAATACAATTTTCATTTTTGCTTTCCAACTAGCTATATTTAATACTGTAATGTTCTATTGTGTGTTACATGAGGTACTAATACCACTCTATAAAGCCTTAGTAAGACCACACCTACTGTATCCAGTTTTGGTTACCACACTATAAAAAAAGATGTTGAGACTCTAGAAAAAGTGCAGAGAAGAGCAACCAAGATGATTAGGGGACTGGAGGCTAAAACATACAATGAACAGTTGCAGGAATTGGGCATGGCTAGTCTAGTGAAGAGAAGGACCAGGGAAGACATGATAGCAGTGTTCCAATATTTGAGGGGCTGCCACAGAAAGGAGGGCGTCAATCTATTTTCCAAAGCACTTGAAGGCTAGACAAGGAATAATGGATGGAAACTGAACAAGGAGAGATTCAACCTGGAAATAAAGAGAAATTTTAATCAACCAATGAAACAACTTGCCTTCAGAAGTTGTGGGAGCTTCATTGCTGGAAGCTTTCAAGAAGAGACTAAACTGCCATCTGTCAGAAATAGTGTAGGGTCTCCTGCTTGGGTGGGGGTTGGACTAGATGACCTACAAGGTCCCTTCCAACTCTGTTAATCTGTTAAAAATAAATTATAGCTCTAAAAGAGTAGATCAGTTTATCATTCACATTTCTTTAGAGAATGAATATGTTTTCATTCAAACACGTATGTAATTAGAATGAACACATGTCTAGTTGGTCCAGGACAATTCCTGTTTACACCTGTTGTGCCAGCATCCCAACCAGTTTAGCATTTGTCCTGGACATTTTGTTTTGTTTGTTTTGTTTTTCAATGAGGCCCAGGCAGCCTTTCTCTTGCCTTCTGTTTCCCCTGAGCCATTAGTCCCAACTAGTTCTTCAACCTTTGGCAAAAGAGATGAGAGATGCCAAGATTGTCTACCTGTTCATGATGTAATAAAGAATCAAAGCCAGGGAGAACTTCTGGTGAAGTAATGGTGAATTGAAGAGTGAATTGAAGAATTTCCCTTAACTGACTTCCTACACCCAGTTGTTTTGGGGGGCCCATGCAGGTTTTCCAAAGCCTGAAGAATTATCTGGTTGAAAGGAAAATCCGATCAACCCACATGTTCAACAGAGAGCCTGTGCTTGAAGAAGGGTAGCAAAATGGAGGTTTTTGCAATTTCTTGATAAGTGACCAGCTGGAAGCAGGGTTTCCATCAAACTCAATGTTGTTTGTTATAGCCAGGACGTACAGACACTAGATCTGATCTTCCCGCTTCTTAACTACTTTATTTAACCTATTAATCTGTAAATTGAAGAAAGGTTTCCCTCAGAAACGGTGCTGTATCTCTCTTGGTGATTTTCAACATTTCTGGAGTTATTTTGGATTTTGATTTTGGATTTGGACTTAGTTTATAGAACAAGAAGACAATGTTTTGGATTGTTAAACTTATGTATTAAACCATTTTATAGGATTAAAACTTATTTTTTAAACAATCTGCATCTGTAATACCTGACACTGTGTTTTTCTCCCCCCTATCTCTCTTGGTGATTTTCAACATTTCTGGAGTTATTTTGGATTTTGATTTTGGATTTGGACTTAGTTTATAGAACAAGAAGACAATGTTTTGGATTGTTAAACTTATGTATTAAACCATTTTATAGGATTAAAACTTATTTTTTAAACAATCTGCATCTGTAATACCTGACACTGTGTTTTTCTCCCCCCCCCCCTCCTTGTTCTCCATCCACGCTAAGGCTCTCAGAGAGATCGCTGGAAAACCCCGGACGCTTGACTGTTGAGAAGCTCCGTGAGGCTTGAAAAGGATCGCAAAGAAGCCCCGAAACGCCTGAACGCCCGGCTAAGGCTCTGAGAGATCGCGAGATCGCTGAG
>QLTV01000213.1:111167-133654 GCA_003457575.1 Thermophis baileyi
GTAAACCGCTCCAAAATTGATTGCAAAACATTGGACTTCAGCAACAGAGTGGTCAATGCCTGGAATATATTACCCGACTCTGTAGTTTCTTCCCCAAACCCCCACAACTTTAACCTTAGACTGTCCACCGTCGACCTCACCCCATTCCTAAGAGGTCTGTAAGGGGCGTGCATAAGCGCACCAGCGTGCCTACCGTCCCTGTCCTAATGTACCCATATACTCGTTAAATTTCTTGTACTCATAACCATGCTTGTACTTATATATTCACAAACATGTTATACTCTGTTTATACTTTGTTCGTAATCATATATACGCTTGACAAATAAATAAATAAAATAAAAATAAATAAAACATTGCTTTGTTTTTACTTAGCTCTTTGCTGATTGGTTTGGATCTATGAACAAATGTAATTGGAGTTGCTCTCTGTGTTTGGCTCCCTCAGTGTTTTTCCAGAAAAATCATACATTGCAAATATTTTCTTTGACCACTAGAGTGTGCTATTCAATATGCTAGAAAAAAAAATAACACCAAGCGCTGTATATTCTTGGAGATGAGACTTTTATTTAAAAACTCATTACAATCCTTAAAAGCTAAATTTGAAAAAAATGAACAATTACTGAATAATAAATTTGATATAATTCTTGTGGAACGCAAGCAAAAGTAAAATGGAACATAAAGTTTATAAAAAGGACACACTATGTTTTAAGATGTCTTTGTTGTCTGTCTATCAAAAGAAAAAATACAGGAATAAGTTTCTTATGATCATTCTGATTTAAGATTAAAAGCTGAAAACCTAAATATAACTGTTTTGAAAGAAATCTCCATTTCTTTGTTTTACCAGAGGAATATTTGTTTTACCAGATGTAAACCAAGCAAAGACTGTGTTTCACCAGGTGAAATGGGGGGGGGGGAATGTGTCTTTTTAATTTCCAGAGGCTGAAGTTTGAACTACATCTCGTTCAAAGGGTTATTGATTTTCATACTGGAAACATTCTAGACTTTGATCAAAGTTTAACAGAAATAGAACAGAAGGGAATGCATGATCAGCAACAGCCTGAAGATTATGGATGAAAGATTGGAGGAATTAAAGGAATTAGGAGGCGTATGTTAGAAAGAAAGAAAAGAAGAAGAAAACTTAGGTGGCATGCCTATGTGTATATGCATATCTGGGGGGAAAAAAGAAAAATGAGAATGTAAATTTTGGTAGAGATTCATGTATTAATGATGGTTCTTTTGAGCCGTGATGGTGCAGTGGTTAGAATTCAATATTGCAGGCTGATTCTGCCCACTGCCAGGAGTTCAATCCTGATGGGCTCAAGGTCAGTAAAAGGTCAGTAAAATGAGGACCCAGATTGTTGGGCGCAATATACTGACTCTGTAAACCACTTAGTAAACCACTTACGTAAACCACGTAAATCACTGTGAAATGGTATATAAGCATAGGTGCTATTGCTATTATTTTATAGTTAATATTTTTTTAATCAATAGTGAGTTAAGATTAAACTTGTAAGACTGGGATATAATATTATTTTTTATTATTGGTAAGTATGTCGGTTTAAAGTGTGAACATTGAAAACTGTAACAAATATTGTCACAGAAAAGGAAAGCAAAAAACAAAAACTAGATCAGCACTGCTAGTGTCTAGCTCTTTCCAAGATCTAATAAAATTATTCTCTTCTTCTGATCATATTGATATTGCAAGTTTATTCCAATTTATTTTAATTAGCATCTTATTTGTTAATGCCAGTATCCCTCATCCCTGTACTAACAATTATGTAAAACAAGTCTGGGATAAAACAAAAGCTTAATTAATAGTAAAGGGAACATTTAATGCTGCGATGAGTCTGAATAATAGTAGACTATTTTAATTTTATTTGGGGGCTCATACAAAGCTGAGAATTATTGTATTATGTCAAAAGTTCAAATTGCTTAAAAGGAAATTTTGCAGACATCTGCTTAGCTCAGATGGCTCCTGAACTTAATCTCAAAGTCCTTAATCGAAACTTGCAATTTGATAATAGGGGAAATTTACATAAGTATCAAGGCAGAATTGAATATACTACATTTCCCCTAACTTGATTGATAGTTTTTCTGTGGGCATCAATCTGAAGAGTGCCATTTGTCACTTACTCTTTCACTTTTAATGTCTATTGAATTGCAGCCTTATGAAACTATCAGTTTCATGAAATCTGATTATTTTGTAGACAAAAGAGACAAAAACTTGGAATATGATTGCTACAAATGTTTTTATTTCCCTTCAAGTGGGTAAGACTGAAAAATATAGGTTTTTTTTTTCTTGTCCAGCTATGATTTAGATGAGTCTGACAGAGGAGCCTGTTCTGGTGACCTGGTTGCATCTCAGCTTGAGGATATGTCAAGTGCTGAATCACCTAAGGTTGATCCATCTGACAGACATCAGGAGCAGCTGGATCCGCTCTTAGAAGATGAAGAATTATACCGACAATGTGCCACATACACTGGAGAGCAGAGCAACAGGATTTAGTCTGTCTCCTTGCAATGACAAGGAGTATTCCCAGCCCTGAGTTATTTCACCTGCCTGAGCTGTTTAAGAGCAACTGCTTGCCTGGGAACAACAGTGCTGCTTATTGAGATTCTGCCCATTTGTATCTTGAACTCTTGCCTAAAAAGATTGTTCTTTTGGACTTGAGTTGTCTGACGACCTAGCTACAATACTGAGACTTTTGGATTGTGCCCCAACAATGCTTTGCCTGTTGCTTTGGATTGCTGACCCAACTTCCAAGAGACTTGGGTCAGTTTGAAATGTATGTGCAATTGAATACACATCTTGCCAGCTGCTGCTGCTGCTTGTAAACTGTACAAGAAAAGTAGAACTTTGCAACTAAATTTCTTTGTGCGTACATGTGTACTTGGACTGGGACAGAACAGTTCCTAAGGTGTCTGGTGCAACAACAAAGTGGATATTTTCATTTATTAATTACCTTGCAGAAGGTTCCAAGTTCTAAGAGTATCAAAGTACTTTAAAGCAAATATGGTAGTAAATTGGCTGAATGCGGAATGTTTGGTTGTTAATCAGTAATGCAGGTAGGAAAGTGCAGTAACTAGGATTACTGCCTGAAAGCTATTATCAGTTTACTATTATTATCTGACAATATATACATTCAGAAGAATATTTTCAACAAAATTATCGAATTATTTTAATCATTAATTAATGTTGTTCAGTCTGTCTAGTTGTTTGCAAAATTCCTACCATTATTTGGAACACTCATTTTGTAAATTACTTTTAAGTTTCTAGGAAATGAAAAAATGATTTATACCTATTTAACCTAAAATACTCTCCAAATTGGCTTTCTGTAATCTACCATATGATTAGATTTCTTGTTTTCCAACTAAAAAATGAGAAAGCTCCAGGCTTGAATTTTTAACAGCTAAACTTTTAAGGACTAATATTTCTTGGTTTCTTGGCTGTTTTATTAATTCAAATACACAAGGCAGAGGAATTTCTACCATCACAAGCTAAACAGTTGGTGTGTGTGTGCGTGTGTGAGTGAGAGAGAGAGAGAGAGAGAGAGAGAGAGAGAGAGAGAGAGAGTCCCATGACTACAAGTCACAAAACAAGACTTATATCCATAATTGGTAAAGTTTCTTCCTCAGAAAAAAACAGACCAGTTTTGAAAAAGTTTTGAAAAAGCACCTGTGAGAAAAATTTGACCTATATGACTGAGAATCTCCACAGACATTTCTATCTAGATATGTCTATCAAGTCTCTTTTCCTCATGGAATTCTCAATCTTGTTAATATCCATGAAGAAAAAGTTCCAAACATATTCTGTTGAAAGTTGTAGATTTGCTGGGAGCTTTTCCGCATAGAAGCAATAGCACATAGACTTAAATACTACTCCATAGTGCTTTACAGACCTGTCTAAGCAGTTTATAGAGTCAGGAGGATGGAAGGCTGAGTCAACTTATAAGTTGATCAGAATCAAACTCTTGTCAGTTGACAGAATTAGCCTGCAATCCAATGTCTATTGGATTTCTTTTTTTTCAAAGAATTATCAACCTCAATCCATGAAGAAAAAATCCCAAACTTGTCCTCTTGAAAGTTGTGAATTTGCTTGTAACCTCTTGTTTCAGTTTTGCTGGGAGAGTTGTATTCAGTTGTGCTGAGAGGGTTGTATTCAAAACATCATTGTAATAAAAGTTGGTGTCAGGTTTGTATTCCAAAGTTGCAATTAAATTGTTTAAATTGTCAAATAATTGTGAAATTGCCTCAGTGGTTTGATAATTTTCTACACATAATGGCACCTCTTGTTCTTCTTTTTTTTATCATCTGTATAATTTACATCTTTGAAACCTAATAGGTTTATAAAAGAAGTAATTTTCTGTTGAGAATTTTCAAAAACTTCCCTAAAAATAAGTTCAAATTTGGCCATCTTAATAGCTCCTTCTAGTGATCAAAGAATATTTATTTATTTATTTATTTATTTATTTCTGGTCAATTGGAATACATAAAAATCGGGGAATTTCAGCCACTCACAACAAAGTAAACCAAGGTTGCAGATTATTTAAAAATAGTAAAATAGAAACACAGCTTTTTATCCTTAAGTTTCTCCATCAGAATTAAGAAGAAAAGTTACTCAACACTTACTTATTTTAGCTTGCCTTCAACAACCCTCTTCCTTGTCGTTTAATAATAATGAAGTCTCAAAAATGGCACAGAACTTCAAAAGGCTATGACTAAAGAGAGCCCCTTTTAGCTCATACAGATAATAATGTCACAAACTGTTTAAGAAATGAAAGGCATGCCTTATTATCCATTTGAAAAATAAATTTCTGAATGGCTGTTTTTCCAACAACAAAATAATTGCAGCCTTGTCCCACAGCTTTCTCTTCATCAGCTGCTCTGAAGCACAGCTCCTGAAGTTTCTTGCATACCATTCCTGTATGGAGTGTTAGGACTCTGTCCAAACGGTTGGGTTGGTTAATATAAACAAGCCACAAATCAATGTTTAAATGTATATATGTAATATTGCTTTAAATGCATTGCTGCATTCTGACTGGCAGTAACAGCCATAAGAGGGAGCTAGAGAACATGGTTAGTTCTCTCTCTTCTGCTGATTCATTGCTTAAGTGACTTCATGTCTGAGAGTAAACTCTGTGTGTAGCTAGCTATCTGTGATAGTGTTGAAAGCTGAAATCTTTGCTGATTAAGACAAAGAAAGGCTGGTAAGGAGACTGCTGTACTTCTAAACACTGACTGACTGAACGTGTATGATTCAGACTGTTATTTGGACTGTGCTATTTCTTTGAGTAAACTATTTTATACACTTTAAAGTATCTGTTTATTGACTGAATCATTGCTTATATCTACTGCAACATTACAGTGAACTGTGCAAGCCTTCAGGGCCCAGAGTTTACTCTGCACAATTCCTTAATATGGAGGATATTGTGGGTAATTCTAGGATGCTTCCTAACCCAGAATGCATGTTCCTTCTGTTAATGTTGAAAAAAATGACAATCCAGAGAAAGAAGGAATGTTCCCAGGAATGCCCTCACCTAAGATGAGACTGGGTGGCACACATAAGAATAATGTAAGAAGTCAGCTTCAGGGATAATTTTGCTGGGGGAAAAAATACTGTTTCAAGTTACTTAGATTTACTTCAACAAAATGATTCCTACAGCTGATTTTTTACATTATCTGTCAATTATCCAGAAAGGATAATTGGGTGATATTTGGCCTTTTTATTAGGTGTCACCAACAAAATTGTAATTATTATAACTTTTATGTTCTGCTGCAAAATATGCTTTGTGTTTATATTTGCTACCTTTATTTTGATTTAAAATTTTGATTTCTTTTGTAATGTATCTGATACTCCTAAACATTATTCCTTTTTATGATCCTGTAATCCCTTAATTCTGAGTATTTTTAAACCAGTTGTTTCAGTATGATTTTTTGATTCACTCACTAAAAAAGTTGAACTATAAAATATGCACTAGACACAGCTTCTCCAATTCAATGGGGAAAAAAAAAATCAAAGAACATATGTACAAATTGAAAGAAGGGACCATAGTTCTATGGTAAATGTTGTGCTTTCCGTGTCAAAAGTCTTAAAGTCTTTGGAAAATTTAGTTAGTCAGCCTATGTCTGATTATGAAGACTATTTTGTTCTATATAGCAGTTGAATTGAAAGAATTAGTCAGAAATGTTTTGGCTCCCTACTCCTCTCAAACTGAAAATGTACTAGAATCTGGATGATTGGTCTTTGTATCTTGAGCCCATATTTCAGAGAACCTTCAAAAAGTAGTGAAGTGTTGCAGCTTTGAGCTCCAAGTACATATGGCTGCAAACCATTGATGTTTTGAGCACTTAGCAAGCATGAGACATTGGACCATGCACATGAAATGAAAAGAGACATTCTTTGAAGATCTAATAATACGTTAGATTTTATTCCTTAATCCATTTTTGTCACAATTCACATTTATTGCCACCTATTTCATTTAAGTGCAAATAAAACTGGCAAGCTGCTATTCTGCCGTTGGCATTTTAACAATTCCACTGAAAGAATTGCAGCTATATAAGGCTGAGTGTTTTTGAATTCTTTATATTCAAAGGGGTTCTATTTTCCACATCCCTCAGAACAAATGAGATTTTCAAGTAGTTTCATCAACGAACTCGGCAATGTGATCTGAAAGATAAGACATCTTCTTATCAGAAAAAAAAGCACTTTCCGTTACCCCCTAAAAATTAGTAAGAAAAAGAAGGATGTAAATAACGGATGTATAAAATACATATATGGTTTATTGTAATTATGTGCTAATGTATTGATGGAACATTTGTTTTTACTTCATAGGAAATAGCCTACCCTTTCATTTTATAAAGGTGGAAAATAATTAGGTCTTACAATTAAGTCTTACAATTAATAATTAGGTCTTACAATTAAGACCTAATTTGGTTATAGATATCTTTTTCTTCTTTCAAGTTAAAGGAAATTGTATAAATTATAGATAGGTTGCAAAGAAAGATGTGGAGCACCAGAGTGAAATGGGCAGCTATATCTCACTAGGATAAATGGGGATCACCATTCTGCATCTTTCACTATCCACTGCCTAACTTTTATTAAATATTTGGAGGGGGTTGGCTTTACAAAATGGTGAGATATATTTAAAGAACCTCCCTTTGTTTTTTTGTGATTTTTTAAAGGGAAAAAAGGAAGTAAATTTCAAAGCAATCTGCACAGTTTTACCAGAATTTTGGATATACTTATCTGATTTGTTTGCATCACTCTAACTATTTAAACGGTTATATTTTTTCTTGGAAAACCATGTCACATTCCTAATATAAATAATGTTTTCATTTACAAAAAAGAAAAAAAAATCCCAAAATTAAAGCATAATCTTTGTCGATATCAAATTATAAATTAAATTATTCTTCTAAGTCAATGATTCAGGCTATTGAAGATGACATTGTATCATTTATTATTTATTTGTTTAGTTTAAATCCAATTCAATTGTTCACTTGCAACTATTCTGTGAAGTAGACTGGATTGAAAGAGGCCCCCAAATTACTCACCTATAACTGAGATAGGACTATGGGTCTTTCTGTGATCTCAACTACTACACCCCTAATATGGCAGAACTTATGTTAGACACAATTAATCAAAATCTAGAATAATCTCATATTTTTATAGCTATGTTGTTAAAGTTATCCGTTCAGTCGTGTCCAAGTCTTGGCAATTCTATGGGTCAGGTCTCTCCACATCTTCCTATCTTGCTCTGTTTCTTTGACCTTTTTTATGCTCTGGCTGGTGTCAGCTTTGATGCTGTACAGCAACCGTGGCAGCCCGGTTTCCTTTTACTGCTAACTCTTCCCAGTGTTTTTTCCAGTGATTATAGCTATACAATTGTAAACTTTTTAAGACTATACATTCAGTTTTAATACTTTTGCCCATTATCTTGAAAAAGGATTAAAAGAATTAAATTTTTCTCCATTATTTTTTCCATTGTCCATTGCAGCTACATCTTAAAATCACATGCCTTAAATAGATTATCCCTTGATTGCATGGATTTTATTGTGCTCATATTATTTTGCTTTCCAGTTTTCCTTGCCAAGCTCAATTTTTTGTTTGTTTGTTTATTAACAAAGTAGTCTTTTGATCATCAGTGAAGTCATGTTAATCATATAGGACTTTAAATATACTGTATGTGCAGATAATACAAAAATATTATTAAAATTTGAGCAACAATAAGATTAAATAAAAGTTTGACCTTGTGATTTATTCTTTGGCATTACTTTACTATTAAGTTTAAAGTCTAAAGTTTTTCCCCCTCAAATGATAAAAATTATATGTCCCTCATATTTATAAATCTAATTATATCCAGAAAATGTAAAGTATGTGTTTAAAACTGTCAACTTCAATAGCATTATTATAATTTTTATTGAGTTTTCTTTCCTGGTATTCTAAAGATGTTTTGGATTTCCACTTCCATTTGGGAAGCAGTTGCAGAACAATGCCACTATATGGATAAACTCATAACAAATATGGTAGTGGAATCCAAAGCCAGTTTCAAATATGATATTTTTACATAATAGCTACAGTATATCTGATTATGGTACTGAATCAATAGCCTCAGAAGATTCTCCAAAGCCACCTGTCTGTTTCAAAAACTATATATTCTACATGTACAGTTTAGTACATAAGTTATTTGTGCTTCAAACCTTCCACTTTTCAGAATTTGCAAATGAAAGATTACCTCTTGCAGGTGACTTTCACATAATGTGCTGTTATTCTGTTCCAGGAGAGACAATGTAACAAGCAAGCTTTCCTGGAAACTTGATTGATAAGCAGAAGGCAAGAACTTATTGAGGTGAGGTCACAAATTTTTATCACAAACTAGCAAGCCTCATTTGACAATGCACCAAGGAGTATGAACTCAGGTTTCATAGTTTTCAAGCAGAGACTCTTACAGAGTTCTGGGAGGGGGGAAAAAGCAATAATATATTCCAGAACTGCACTTATTTAAGGAGGTGTAGATAAGAAGCTGTCAAAAATGTTATCCTGTGCGTTGCTTAGTTACCATTTCTGAGAATCCCTGATGGACATGAGCAGTAAATTGTAAAGACCCTCAGGACAACTTCTCAGTCTGCATACTGTATACTAAAACCCATTTAACAGCATTTTTCAACTTGGTGCCTTCCATGTATGCTCTAGGCCAATTCTCACAGTGTCCTTTCTATAAATTCTACCCTAACTGCATAGCACAGCAACAATTGTAGTCCAGTGACCAGTAAATATTATTCATGATTACAATATTGGTGGTAGTGAATTCTCCTACCCTGACAAGCAGTGGTACTTGTTTTTCATTGAGGCAGTATCAATAATAACAAGAGACATGGGAAGGCAAGAAGGCAGAGGGAAGACCCCAGAGACTCTGGCAATGGCAGCAAGAAAGTACGACAAACCAACAATGAAAAGGTATTTCAGGAAGATAAAGCATGCACGGAGGAAGGAAAATTGAAGCACACACTGGCAAGGAGACAGGTGGGAAAGCAATTGGAGAAAATTGGAAGAACGGAATTGACATAGAGTACTACAAACACCCTGATTTGATTGTGATATTATATTTGGAAGTATTAAATGAAAGATTTACTAGAATAACAGAATAACAGAGTTGGGAGGAACCTTGGAGGTCTTCTAGTCCAACTCCCTCCTCAGGCAGGAAACCCTATATTATTTCAGACAAATGGTTGTCCAATCTCTTCTTAAAAACTTCCAGTGTGGATCATTCAATGATCATTCTCATCATTCCACTGATTAATTGTTCCAACTGTCAGGAAATTTCTCCTTAATTCTAGGTTGGTCCTCTCCTTGATTAGTTTCCATCCATTGCTTCTTGTCCTGCTTTCAGATGTTTTGGAGAATAGGTTGACTCCCTCTTCTTTATGGCAAGATATCCTAAGGATATCCAATATCCTTAGATATTGGAACACTGATATTATATCATGCCATCATTTTCTGTAGGATTAATTTTATTTATTTATTTATTTATTTTTCAAAATTTGTATGCCGCCCAACTCCTGAAGGACTCTGGGCGGCTCACAGTATATATATAAAAAAGACAACTATAGAAAAAAACAATTTAAAAATACATAAATATTAAGATAAAACATTCACACAAACATACATGGGCCAATCAATCAATTATTGGCCCCAGGCCTGCTGGAAAAGCCAGGTCTTAATGGCTTTACGGAAAGCCAGTAAGGTGGGGGTAGTACGGATCTCGGGGGGAAGTTGGTTCCACAGAGTCGGAGCAGCTACAGAGAAGGCCCTCCCCCGCGGGCCCGCCAGCCGACACTGTCTGGCTGATGGGACCTGAAGAAGGCCAGCCCTGTGCGACCTCACTGGTCGTTGGGAGGAGTGTGGCAGAAGGCGGTCACGCAGATAAACTGTTCCTAAGCCATGTAGGGCTTTAAACGTAACAACCAACACCTTGAATTGTGACCGGAGCCGAATCGGCAACCAATGCAGCTCGAGAAGGATGGAACTTGTGTGGGTGTACCTTGGCACAACCATGACTGCTCGCGCAGCTGCATTCTGGACCAGTTGTAGTCTCCGGACACTCTTCAAGGGTCGCCCCATGTAGAGCGCATTGCAATAGTCAAGCCGTGAGGTGATAAGGACATGAGTGACCGTGAGCAGAGCCTCCTGATCCAAATAGGGCCGCAATTGGTGCACAAGGCACACCTGTGCAAAGGTCCCCCTGGCCACAGCTGTCAGGTGTTGATCTAATCTCAGCTGTGAGTCCAGGAGGACACCCAAATTGCGAACCCGTTCTGAGGGGATTAAGTTTTCTACCCCCAGAACCAAGGAAGGACCATCCCTCCTTCCCCTCTTTTTTTTTTCTGGACCATCACCAAAAGCTAGATAACTGGATCTAGACATATTTTCATTTTTTTTTCATGAACTAACTGTATTTGAGGGCAGATTTCTATACCTTCCATATGTAGATCTTAATCCTTAAATCTAATCCAGCATGCAATAGTTTTCATAATTCTTAGAACAAATGCCTCATAGCTTCTTTTTTATATAAAGTATATTATAGGACAAAATATGTAGGAAAGATATGGTGCATTTCATACAAATCCACATTGAATTTTTAACTATGCAACTTTAAAATCTACTTTACTAAGCATCCATAACATGCTTTCTATTATGTGTCAGAATGGAATAAAAGTTAATGCAAAAAAATCTTTACAAAGGAATGAATTTTCCCCAAATTCATAAAATATGTTTTGTCTGTGTATCCTTTAAGCCAGGTATCTGTTTTGATTTTTCCTTATTACTTTTATATTTGAAACAAAATGGTGACAACATTTACAGGGAAAATTACACCATGAGAAAACAAATGCAGCCAGTTTGACTGAGAAAGGGCTCTACAAAGAAAAAGATAAAGAATATATTGCATTTTTCTGAATTTTCTAAAGGTGATTAATTACTCAGGCCTTTTATAGAAAATAACATCATTAGTTAATCTCTTCTACTTTTTCTCGCTTTAACTTTTGGCAATCAATTGAAGCAGCCAACAAAACATAATATAATTGCAGAAGGTGAGAGAATGCAAAACAATAGAGTGAATAAGCTAAGGATCTCATTTCTACCACATACAGGACTGTGAGGAGGTAAACAGACTACTGCCTTAAAAATTCACTCTAAATTTAAAGTAAGTGTGTCTTCAAATGTATATACCAGTGATGGCTAACCTTTCTCTGTGTGCCAAAATCGTGTGCGTGCATGCCGGCACCCATACTGTAGCATGCACAGCCTCCCTGTAGCCTCCTGGGACCAAAAATGGGCTGCGGGGGGGGGCGCACCATACCTCCTCACACCCCATTTTGGGCCTAGCAGGCCTCCCTGCAGCCTCCATGGACCAAAAATGGGCTGCCCCATGCATGCATGCATGACCCTCACCCCCCATGCATGCGCGCACATCTCCTGCATGCACCCCACCCTCCACACATGCGCGGCAGATACCCAAAAATCAGCTGGCCGGCAGGAGGCACACGCACATGTGCAGTGGACCTGAGCTGGGCGACGGCTCGCGTGCCCGCAGAGAGGGCTCTGCATGCCACCTGTGGTTCACCATCACGGGTATATACTGTATCTAGTGTTTCAGACAATAAATCTAATGCTTCCCCTTCCCCACCAGCTACACCATTTCCCACCCCCCACTGAAGTGGTGTTTGGAACAAGATTTTGGCACCAGAGCTTGATGGAGGATAAGAATTCAAAATATAATAGGTTGTACTATCCACTCTGCCATGGAAAAGTGCACATTTGTTCCAAATTATACTAATCTATTCCCAAATTTATCTGAGCCTAGAACATATATGTATATGTGTATATGTACTTATATACATATATGTACACATATATGTATATATGTATACATATATGTGGGCTTATGGTCACATTATTAATCATTGTAGGCATCAATCAAACAAGAATCTTCTTGTGTAAGGCTGGAAATACAGAACAAAAATATTGTTAATAAGTGAATACTTCAGTATTTTGAAGTGTTATGACCCTTAAGTCTAATAATTGATTTAGAATTTGTTCTCTCAAGCTTCAGAAATCTGTCTATTTCAAACAATGTTCAATAGATATATTTATAAATAAGCTAAATATCCAGATTCTGATAACCGAGAGAAATGAAATAAATCAGTACTTTCTCTGAGCTCTTCACTGTTAAGGATTATCAGAAAGAACATGGGGTAATAAAACCTTAAGAAGCCCAAATACTATGTTTTCCTAAATTTTACAATTTAGAAATATTTATGTTTTTACTTGTTGCTTCATCTGCCGGCATGTCCCTGATCATTTTATCCATAGACAATTAGAAAACAAAACAGAGAATCCTTTGCAAAAATCTCTCACAGTTTTTTATTCTGAAACCACAATTTGTGCAAATATAAAGAGCTTTATATTAAGGAAGGTTTTCACAGCCAACATCAATCCAGCAGTGATGAAGTGATAGGCTGTGTTTTAATTATTTGGAACCTGACATTCACCAGCAACTGTGGCTGGCATCTTCAGAGGTGAAATGGTCTGGCCTATAACTATAGTATATTTCTTGGCAGTTCACAAGCAACTGAGCAGGAACTAAGGCCTTGTGTTTGTAATCAGACCGAATTCTAATTGGAGTCTAATCATGTCACTGAATTCTGAAAAGCCAGTTTCTGATTAGTTCTTCATCTACATGAAATTGTAATTGGTCAGTTGAAGACCTTTGAAAGGAGTTAATTTTTTTATTGCTCTTTCTTTGAAATATCTGTTGTTTATTATTTTTCAAGTGAAAAATAATTGTTGAAGATTTCAAATGGTGCTTGTAAATTAAGAGTTGTTTTATTTTAGGGTTACATAAAGCTGGATACCAATTTTGCTACCCCTCAAATTCTCTTCCTTCTTGTTAAAGTTATTGAGATGTTTATAAAACTCAGTCATTTCTCTGTGGGTTCATGATGATTTCGTATGATTTCTAGTCCTGTGTGCCTTGAAATTTTTGAAACAACTGAATTTTGTGTGCATTATGTTCATCTACCCAGACTTTTGAAGTTACTCTAGCTAGTTATACCTTTTGGATATCCATAGCTGCAAGACATGCAATAAACTCCTAATGATCAATGTGGGCTTCTGTTATTCTTAAGTGTTCAAAACATTCCTATGATTTTTTCTCCTGGGTTTATAAAAAGTTTTTAAGATTCTTTCCTTAGTAATTTTCCATTTTGGTGTGTATTGATCCTGTTTTTATCCAGTTAACTTAACCAAAGTTGAGGGCCAAGTCTCCAGTCATTGGAGTCCACATGTGGGTCTGCTTTAAGCAGGAAATTTTCCCTTCCCACATAGGCATCTAATTAAAAAAAATCAAATCTCAAAATATGAATAAATGATAATCACTTTCATTAGAAAAGAACATATAAACTAAGAACACTCTAGATCAGGGGTGTCAAACTGGCGGCCCGTGGGCCAGATGCATCACATGAAGGCCACGCCCACCCCAGCTCCAGAAAGGGAAAAAAGTTGTGATACATCACGTGACGCAATGTGACGCTGCGAGTTTGACACCCATGCTCTAGATACTAGAAATAAGCCCAAAATTATTTACCTAAAGGCAATATAAAAATTAATATGTCTGTGGTGTGTGTGTGTGTGTGTGTGTGTGTGTGTGTGTGTGTGTGTGTGTGTGTGTAGAGTTCTAGGTCTTTTTCCTACCTTCTGAATTCTTATGTGCTACAGACTCATTCTTTGATATCCAGATTTTAATTTTGCTTTTCTGAACAAAATCCTACCAGCACATATCTAACTGTTATTCTTTAATTGTCTCTCAAGTGTATTCCCACATTTTGGAGTAAGATGCATATAATTGGGCTATTCCACCATAGGCTAATTAAAATAACAAATATCTGTACAAACTTTCACATTCCCCCAAACTATACATCAGGGGTTGAGAAGGTGGTAGGAAGAAACAGAAGAATCTATAACTGACTAGTGAGTGTGCCTTTTGAAGTTTATAGTTAGTCTCAAAATGAATATCTAGAGTTAGTCTCAAGATGAATTAGGTCAGTGGTATTATTACAGACTTGTAGGAATTTTTATCTTATGTAATTTACTATCTATAAAGTTAATAATAATAAGCAATAGCCAATACCAATAATATTTGCATGGATTTGGCTTCCTGTTACCACATGTACACAACCCAATACTACAGTGAAGCAAACAAGTTGAAACATAAATTGGTGCTCTATAGTGTATTTTCAACTCTTAGTAATAATATTTGTAATTTCACTGGAGACTTTGACCCAATAGCTAGGTTGAAGTTAAAAAATGGATGTGATTCTTAATAGTTCATTCATTTTCAAAATATATCTAGGTGGCACATGTAATTATTTGGGTACAAGATAGCCAAGATAATGCTAATAATTGATAACTACTATATAGATGGGGCTATTACAGTTTTGAATGTGTTGTTTCATAGTTAATTTATACTTTCTGTATAGTAATGCCTATGCAATGTTATTTCTCAGACCAGACTTCAGTAGAACGGAAGAGCTAATTTAAGTCTAGCCTTATCATTAGTAATAGTAGCACTGAGATAAACTTCCAATGAGTGGTGTTTGCAAGTTTTGCCCACAGAGGAATTTTCTCACCAGACCTTTGATTTTGTTGACCAAGCTGTAAGATGCCCTTAGATACTGGGAAACATCTCGTTATCCTCCTGTAGAATCTATATATAGTATAGGAAGCCACAGTCCCAATGGAATATAGTAAAACAAAATAGCTCTGGGCTGGCAAAGAAGTGAGAAAAGGCTGTATACTTTGCCCTTATTTATTCAGCCTATATACTGAATATATATTGAGGAAAGCTGGGTAGAAGATGTGTGTAATTTTAAAACTGGAGGAAGAAACATCAATGATCCATGCTATCCTGATGACACTAATAGCTAAAATGCAATTGATCTGCTATATCCAGTAATGAAAGCCAAAGTGCACAGTTAAAACATTGAGACTACAATGAAATATTAAGACCAAACAAATAACAATAGATAGAGCAACGAGCCTTAAAATTGATATTGAAGTGATAAATAAATTTTGCCTTTGGGAATGGACTATTAAGTTATGATTTGTTATTGATTGTTATTACGAATGTAAGTAAGTAAATAAGTTTATTGTCGTAACCCAAGGTCATAACATATAAGATGCCCTAAAATACTATAAAACAACAAAAATAGTGAAATTTATATAAAAAGTAATAATAGAAGTATTAGATGTAAAGCAAAATGAAGTCAAAAGTTTTTATTAGTGCTTGTAATATATTTCTTGACTGCTGTTCTCTTTGCTTTTTAACAGTAAAACAGTCAAAAGCTAAAGGTTTTGGAATATGTATGTGTCTGTACCCTGTGTGTGTCTATATCTGCAAGGATTAAAACTCTGCAAGTAATGATTTTCTCTGTGACTATGAAACCAAAGTTGGAACTTGAAGAAGCAGATATTTTTTTTAAAATGTAGCTTTTGAATTTTGGTATTGAAGAAGAGTCCTGAAGAAACCATGGATTCTTTTTCCATTAGCTATTTCCTATAAATTCCTTAGCATTTAATTAATTAATTTATAAACTAAGCACCATAAGTGTCATGATTACAAAACCAAGCATATGAAAAAGAAACAAAAATTCCGCCATTAAATTATTTAACACAATCTTTGGTCATTGTGGTTGGAAGTCCCCATATCCCCTTGGGGAGTGAGTTCCATGTAAGCCATCATACCATGCAAAAAGCTGTATCCTAAGTGGCAGCTCCTTGCCATCAAACATGGGCTTCCATAAATGATTAAAAAGAAACAAGTTAGAATCTTGAGAAACAAGATTTCTTGCAACAAGTATAAAGATTTCATAACATGGTACATGGATCAACCTTGTACAATATTCTTCTTCCTTCCCTTCTCCTTCTCCTTCATCCTCTTCATCTTTCCAGTTTAAGCTTCTGAGTCACAAACATGTGTGGCTCTACTGAGCATGCATTACAAAAGTCAAATTTAATATGGGAGGGTTTTTTTGGGTGGGGGACATAGAAATGATTAAAATAAAGACAATGCAGAGATACCTTTATATTTATTTTCAGCAAGGATGCATCTATGAGCAAGTATAAAAATCATTCCCAAACAGCATCTTTTATATGGTATTATATAAGAAACATAATAGATTAGACTATATTTCATGTCCCTAAGTATACTTTCTCAAAGAGGAAAATGTTACAATGATGCTATAAACACTGTGAATCTTAATATTCAGTGTTTTTCTCCAGTCCAGTTCAAAACGTAGAATACATGACCACCAGATGCTTCCTGAAACCTTCTCTGATGTGATCATTAATTTGGACGGGAGAGAGTGAGTCTCATTTTTCTGCACCAAGATTACAGATCTTTTGTCTCCATAATAACTCAGTGCACGAGATATGAGTGCACTGATCTATTCGACAATAATGGGAAATGGCAATTTTTTACAAATATGTGATCAACTAATAGACAGCTCTGAGGGTGATTTAACTTCCTGGGTTTTTCTCAGTTGAGGATGAAATGGTGTCTCTGACCTTTTATGGGAGAATGATGGAGAGAAATGTAATCAAATATGGCAGATATTGCCCATCAGAGATGCAGGGTGAATCATCATGCCCCTTTATTTCAAGGCAACTTTGGCACATTGTGCAATTAAAAGCTAGACAGAGTGACCAATAGAAGAAAATCAATCTGCCAGCTACAAGTTTGGGATAAGACTGGAGATTTTGAAACTGTGGCTTGCAGGCATATTCATATTTATTACACAACCTCTTCTTTGTCTTTGTTTGGCTTGTTTGTTGAAGAAATATTTAGAAACTCCTTTGGCTAAGAAATAACTGAAATGAAAATTCCTCATTTATGGAATTAATTAATTTCAATATTCTTATTTTACTTTTGCTATTACATTTTTTTCCAGAGTATAGATAAATTAGAAAAGAATCTTTCACTTTTCCCAACTAATTTAAGTAAGAACGTGATATGAAAAACTCAATAAGAGTCATTGTTAGAATGCAGTTAATTCTGCTGACAGCCTATGGCCAGCATTTTGGCAGTTCGATTTTCACTGGATCAAGGTTCACTCAGCCTTCTATCCTTCCAGGATCAGTAAAATGAGGACCCAGATTGTTGGGGGCAGTATTCTAACTCTGTAAACCGCTTAGAGAGAGCTGTAAAGCACTGTGAAGCAGTATAAAAGTCTTAGTGCTCTTGCTATTTAAAATAAAATTATTATTTAATTTGTATTTTGATAATTTTCCTCAGGTTCTATATTATGACAAGATGGGCTCATAACCATTATTTACCAATTATTTGTTAACATTTCTTATACAGTTCATCCAACACAGCATCTAGGCAATATTTTCATTCTCATTCTTCTATTTTCTTATTTATTATTATGGCTTTTCATAAATCAATTCTAAGTAATAGATTGTAATTTTCGAGGAATATAAAATATCTCTGTTACCAAACAAACAACCAATAAACTTATACAGTATAACAGTAAAATAATATGTAACACATAACAATGGTGGTATTTGCTTTCTTTCCTTATCTATTTTATTCCAAAACAAAAAATTTAAAGTAGGAGAACAATACTATTGTGAAAATTAACTATTGACCACTGGTGTAAGTTATTTATGAAAACAATTTAGCTTTCTGAAAACAATTTCATGATTGATTTAAAAGAAAACAAAATGAATTCCTCTCCTATTTTGTGATAATTCAATATTCCTTGCGAAAATAAGCCTATTCTATTGTTGCTGGCCTCGCTTTGTGACAGCAACATCACTATGAATTCAAATGTGCTTAGTTGTATTATTTCCTATTTTATTTACTTGTGATGCTGAGATTATGTAATTATGAATGTAAGTAAGGAGATAAGTTTATTGTTGTAACTCAAGGTTATAACTTATCAAATGCCATAAAACACAATGAAATAACAATGAAATAGTGAAATTATTAAATAAAGTAATAATAGAAGTATTAGACATAAAATACAGCAAAATAAAGCTAAAGCTACAGCTACAGCTAAGAACTTAAGGACAAGCAGGAATGAATTTTTTTAGGAATGAGTTCTGTTCTTAAGTCTGTCTTTAGCGTGAATGTATATATAAATCAGAATTCATAGTTACAAATGGATTGTCTATTACTAAAAATGGCGGATGGCTTTCTTCTTCCTTCAGCCAATAAACCACGGAAGCCTTGCAATGTTTCTATGAGCCACTAACAAGTGCTGAAAATAGGCTTTTATCGAAAACATATATAACCTGTATTTTTTTTCTAAGTTTAAATGACACCCGAACAAAAGTAGTAGCTTGGTTGCTGACAGTTGGGAACACATCTGAAAGAAGATAATTCAATTTTTCAAGGTCGGAGTCCTTGAATTTACCGGCCATTAATAATTTGGATCTGCTCTCATGTAAAGGATGCAGTGGAGATTAACATCCTTTGCTTGACCAACACCACAAGGACAGAGGAGTTGTGTGACAAGGCGCTTACAAAATCTCCCTTTGAGATATGTGGAACAGTATTGCAAGCATAATTAATTTGAAAAAGAGCTGTAGACTGGCTCAGGTCCAATCTTCCTCTAACTTTATTTGTTTAAAATTTTTTAAGCCCAGCTGTGCAATATATGTTCAGTTATAACTATTTTAACAGGGGCAGAGTGGCCTAGTGGCTCAGACTCTGAGCTTGCCAACCAGAAGGTTGGCAGTTTGAGACCTAAGTACTGCGTGATGAGATGAGCTTCCATTACTTGCCCCAGCTCCTGCCAACCTAGCAGTTCAAAAGCATGCAAATGCAAGTAGATAAATACGTACTGTACCACCTTGGTGGAAAGGTAACAGTGTTCTGTGCATCTCAACATATAGCAACAGCACTTAGACTTATATACCGCTTCACAGTGCTTTACAGCCTCTCTAAGTGCTTTTACAGAGTCAGCATATTGCCCCCCAACTGAATGGGACTGTTCTCCTCGTCCACTTCGCCGGCCCTGGTCTGCCTCCAACCATCCATCACTGACATTTCTCCTTGGCTGAAATGGCCCTAGCTCTTCGGCCCAGCCCTTCTGGCCCAGCCCCTCCCGGCCCTTCCCCTTCGGCCCAGCCCTTTCTCCGAACGGGCCCAAAAGCCCGTTCACCTCAGGCTTTTTGGGTGCACGGGACACTTTGCCGCCAGCCAATCAGAGGAGCAAGAATCCCCTTCTCCTTCATTCCTTCCTTCCTCAACCGCGCTTCTTTGCTGGGTGCCGGCTTCCAGCCCATCCGCCCTATGAGCGAAGCGGGCGGCATGAACGAGACTGCTCAGCAGCAGCAGGTTGCATGAAGGAGGGGGGCTGGGGGGCGGGGGACCCCCTGCCCTCCCCTCGCCTGACTGGAGAAGCGCTGTTTAAAAGGCTCCCTCGCCCATCCCATCTAAGCTGCTCCCCGCTTCTCCCGGTTAATAATAATTAATAATTCCCCCCGGTGTTCGGTGGTGCCGGTGCCCTGGGCCACAGACATGATAGTGCGGCACGTTCTGCACCCATGAAAATCTGCAGGCTGCTGTCACAGGTCTCTCTTGGATGGTTCTTCGACCCTTCTGATTGGCTGGTGGCAAAGTGTCCCGTGCACCCAAAAAGCCCGGGGTGAACGGGCTTTTGGGCCCGTTCGGAGAAAGGGCTGGGCCGAAGGGGCTGGGCCGGGAGAGGCTCGGATGGAAGGGCTGGGCCAAAGAGCTAGGGCCGTTTCAGCCAAGGAGAAATGTCAGCGACGGATGGTTGGAGGCTGAACTCTGGGGGCAAACCAGGGGCGGCAAAGTGGACGAGGAGAACAGTCATAGACCCGCCCCCAACAATCTGGGTCCTCATTTTACCAACCTTGGAAGGATGGAAGACCGAGTCAACCTTGAGTTTGGTGAGATTCGAACTTCCACATTGCAGTCAGCCAGCAGTCAGCAGAAGTAGCCTGCAGTACTGCACTCTAACCACTGTGCCACTGCAGCTCTTATGGACCATGGAAGCATCTTTTGACAACAGTGGCTTCCTCAGTTAGGAAACAGAGATGAGCACCACCCTCTAAAGACAGACAGGGGAAACCTTTACTTTTACTTTAACAGCTGTTTTACAGTAAATGTGTTGGTAAAGGAATTTTAAAAGGGTCTCTTTATAGCAAATATATTTAAAAGCACATAAAGTTTTACTATCCTGTTTAAAATTACAGTATAACTTTTAATGCAAGATCATACACATTACAGAAAATCTCTTCAGCTCACTGCATTATTTTATCAGGTATGATCACTGTTAACCATTCTTGATATTTCTTGCTTCTAAGCAGACTATTTCTTATTTATTTGTAATCTGGTCAGGCACAATATCACTGTATCAACCCATAAATGTGTGGAAAGCATTTATGGTGAATTTATCAAAAGTGGAGATTTTTTATAGGAAGTCGTTTAGTCATAAAATGAAATGTCACAAGATATACCTCAGGGAAGATTAATGATTATATTATTAGTTTGACATCTACCCCAAATAGTGAACATGTTCTTTGTCCTCTATACTCATAATAGTTTTAAGAGATGTATTATGTGGATCAGAATTAAAAACCCAACAACATTTATTAGGCTTCCTGGTTTTTTTAAGATTTCAATTACAGTTTTCTTGGTCTCAGTGGCACTTTTCAATCTCCAAGGAATAATAGAGCCAATACTTTTGAATTTCTTTTCTGCTGTTTGAAGAAATACACTAGTCAATAATCAGGACACCATAAATATTTTAACAAAAGGTCATAGAATTTATCATCACAATAATCTTCTGTGATGTTTAGTGATTGCAATGGGAGCTGAACTTCATACTGTAGGTAATATATGAAATCCAATCCAAAATATATTAGACTATGGCATAATTGTCAAATAGCATAACTTTTCTTTAAAATCTATTCTCTTCCTCCTCCTCCTCCTCCTCCTCCTCCTCCTCCTCCTCCTCCTCCTCCTCCTCCTCCTCCTCCTCCTCCTCCTCCTCCTCCTTCTCCTCCTCCTCATACTCTAGAATATAACAGCTGATCATTTATAAAGTATAAAACTCTAGTGAAATCTGGAAACCTATTGGTTTTTATTATAACACCAACTGTAAAGAATTTCATCAGACATTTCACGAAGTGTAAAGCATTTAAAGGGATAACTCACTAAGTGCGCAAAATAAGTGCTAGCCCATATATCACCAGACAACTATGTGCTGCAAAAGACTCAGATCACCTGCAGTTCTACAAATAATTGGAGTTTAGAGCCCTACACAATTTGCTGCTGAATGGTAAATTTTAATGTGACAATCAGAAAAAATGATGAAAATACCGTGTTTCCCCGAAAATAAGACATGTCCCGATAATAAGCCCAACAGGGCTTTTCGGGACATGCGTTGAAATAAGCCACCCCCCGAAAATAAGCCCCCCCCATTACTTTCCAGGGGAAAGGGGGGGCATGCCGGGAGGCGCTCTTTTTGCTGCGGGCACTTTTTTGGCCGGGAGAGCGAGAGCAAGTGAGAGTCGAGGGCACGCACACCCCACGAGACTGCTCGGCTCCTCTGGGCTCTGCCTCTGCCAGCGTTTTCAAACGCGCTCCTGCCTCCGAAGAAGAGAAGGGGAGCCTCGATGCCTGCCTCGCCGCCCCATCGCAGGCGGGAGCGCGTCAAAACGCTTTTGCTGCGGGCACTTTTTTGGCCGGGAGAGCGAGAGCAAGTGAGAGTCGAGGGCACGCACACCCCACGAGACTGCTCGGCTCCTCTGGGCTCTGCCTCTGCCAGCGTTTTCAAACGCGCTCCTGCCTCCGAAGAAGAGAAGGGGAGCCTCGATGCCTGCCTCGCCGCCCCATCGCAGGCAGGAGCGCTTCAAAACGCTGGCAGAGGCAGAGCCCAGAGGAGCCGAGGCAGTCCAG
>QLTV01000213.1:203930-216466 GCA_003457575.1 Thermophis baileyi
ACATATATATATATAGTATATATGTGGTATTAAAACAGGTTCTTCAGATTCTTGTATATGGACAGCAAATCAGAAACCTAAATATAATCCTTTAACATATCAATGTCCAACTTAAAATTTGGTGTTGGAGAAAAATCTTGATAATACCCAAGAAAATTTCAAAGAAAAGAAAGAAATGAATCATCAAAAAAATATGTTGAAGAAGAACGGTTATGTCTGTGCCCAAGGTTATGGTTGTTGGGTTGTTGTTTTTTTAGGTAAGGGTTAGGGTAGATTAGGGTAAGGCAGGTAACTCATTACAAGACCATGAACACATAGACAGAAAAGGGAACATGCTAGAAGGCACCTGTACAATGGCATGTAAAGGAAAAAATCAGATAAAATCAGATTCTGCAGCCGATGCTCTGAAGAGCATATCATCTGATGGAATGGAGTAGAGCCTGCCAAGTCCAGAAATTCTGGCCATGGAACAAGATGAAAGACTGGAAAGAAAGCCCTAAAGAGACTTGTGAGAAGGTGAAAAGAATGAATTGTGTTGTGTAAGAAGATTCAGATGGTAGACAGTGGAATCTTGTGAGTTAAAGGCTTTGTTTGACAGTTCACAGACATTCCTCTATCAGTAATTGAGGTGAGGAGGGGAAGAAAAAGCTGTAATAACACAAAAGATGAACATGAGGGAAAGATACTTGAGAGGGAAGGAAAATAAGTAGGTTTAAGTAGTTACTTTTTTATTTTTTGATATTATATATTTTATATTTTCTTATAATGCTGGTTCGATAAAAAATATTTTGTAAAGGGAAATATGTGTATAGATTACACTAGTTTATCAATGTAAGTAACATAGCACTCAGAATAACACTGTTCATTTGTTTTAGCGCTCTCTCTCTCTCTCTCTCTCTCTCTCTCTCTCTCTCTGTCTCTCTCTCTCTCTCTCTCCCCCCCTCATCCTCTCTCTCTCTCTCTCTCTCTCTCTCTCTCTCTCTCTCTCTCTCCCCCCCCCGTGTATCATCTCCTATCCTGACTCACTTTCAAATACCTTCAAACAAGTGATAATGCTACTATGTAACTCAAATTGCAACCTCTTGATGTCAACATCTTCATATCCTAGCTTCATATTCAGTACTTTTAATATTAGTCTTTCAAAAGGAATAGCATGATCTATATTAAGGTCATATATGAGACAACTAATCTCTAACATATCTTTTATGTACCAATACACAAAATAGATGTGGACAGAATTCTACTTGCATTACTATCGTGTCTCCCTCCCCAGTCAAATTTTCTTTTTTCAAACATTAGTATGAATAATTTTTCAACTGCAGTTGTGCAGATCACATTCCCATCAATAACACCTGTTTGTGCAAAGTAGAAGACAGCAGACACATGAGCATGAAAGTTTTAATTTTCAGATCATTTGAACGTCTCATGGATAAAATCAGGCATATTCTATTATGCTTACTTCAGTTACCTTTGCATTAGAAAGCCTGGCTACAAAACTAAATAACAAGACCAAGGCAAACTCCAGGGAATCCTTCCAAATGCTATATTTCTATTTAAAGGGTCAGTTTTAGACATAAAAGCGGGAGATATTGATCATCTTCAAGTAAATAAAATTTCAGATTTATTCTGAGCCATGAAAAATGCTGTAATAAATAGAAAAATGAAATATGAATTCATATTGCATAAATAATTATGCCAAGCAGGAAAATTTAATTTCTTCTGTAAAAAAAGAGCATGCTTTCTGATTGGTGCCTTAGATTGTGGAATAACAAAATATGATTATTTTATACAATTATGTACTGCTTTGTGCAATGCAAATCCTGTCTAAGGCAGGTGTAGGGACGCAGTGCAGCTAATCTGCTCTTAGAAGAGGTGGGCCACATTTTTCTGCAAAGGAGCATCAAAGAGATGAGTAACTCACAGCTTCCTTTTCAAAACTGGCACAAGCCTAATTAATTATATTAAGCAGAGAAGAAAGCAAAAATAAACATTTAAAAAGCCAAACATAAAGTCAAATCCTTATCATTTGTAATTTCAGAAAGCAATCTGTTACCCTAATTTAAATACCTTGTGATGCTACTTGTCACTGGAATTAGAATTGTTTTGACACATAATTTATTTCCTATTTTGGCTGAACAAAGTTTGCAACAGGCATTTAACATTATATGTGGATTTTGAAATATACTGGAAATCCCCGATGGAAAAGGAAATTTGAAGAACTGCCTCTTACTATCTTTGAAGCTATATATATATATATATAAATGTAAGTATGTATAGACATGTGTTCAAGTTCACTGAATAAGTTCAGGTCATCCTGTGCCTCCACGTGACATAATGTGGACCTCTTCAGTTTACAAAACATCTTAACTGATTTGTAATAGAAAAACAAAGATTTAGGAGATGTGTTATAGTAATAGAAAAGGTCTAATTCATTGATGGAATTTAAATTAATCCAAGCCATGAAGGAATCATTTACATGACTCTTCAAAAGAAGCCTAACTGGTCATTTGGGGTTCACTTTATATTTTTTTTTTATTTTTTTTTAGAAAAGAAGTCTTCCTATTCAGAATCTACTTAAACTGAAGAATTTCCTTGTCAAATATTGGTTGCTTTGTCAACTTTAGCATTAGGGAAATATACACTTAAGAACTGAAGAAATTTAAATTTTAAAAAAGTCCTTAAAAAATAAAGTTCTTTGGACTTTAACTCAAACACCACCATCCCTGTTTCTTTGATCTTCAGCGGATATCAAAGCCTAGTTACCTCTACGTTCACTAAATATGGAAAGTTTGCATTAGTGATAGTATGTATTCTCCCAGACCTCCAAAAAGGCCCACAAAGAAAATTCCCTGGAATTTGACTAATGTTTTCTAGATCAATTTGATTGAAGCATAATTTACCTATGATAATGGCATCAGCACTTCTGTAGAGACTAGAAAGCTCCATTTGTTGTCTTTCTATTCCAGTTAATTTTTCTCTCTCTTTCATTCTCTATCTTTTAAAAGCCCAGGCAGATAACTGTACATTATAGAAAGAAATGCCAAGAATGTATTCCACTGAGATTAACTATTATTGTTCAAATTAGAGAATACTTTCAAAAATATTACAGCATAAAACACCACTTGAGGAACACTTGAGATGCAGGAATATGGCATAAAGCCAAGTTATCTGTAGTCATGTGTGAAAATTCTAGCTAGTGAATTTCATAGATAATATGTAGCTCATTTCTTGACTTTTTTTTTACCCTTCTGTAAGCATGTGGAGTCTCATATCTAAGCACTAAGGGAAGAAATTTACATTGTAATGCATTGAGTAGACTTAACCCTATCATTGAAAAGATTGAACCTGTCACCTCTGGTAGAAGATGCTAGAAAGCAACAGAAGAAAGCTGTGTGTCCTGTGGTATATTCTGCTCCCTCCTTCACAAAACTGGCCTCTGGATCATCAGGATTAAAGAAGGATTCAATGTTTGGTCTTGTTGGGAATGCAAGGGGGGGGGCTTGGTTGAAGTACCATGTAGTTGTAATGAGATCTCCAATTTGATTGGAAACCCTCCTTTCTTTCAACTTCTTCTGAGCAAAGCTCATGCATAAAATTTTGATATTGTACCATTTTAGATTTATAAAGAAGTAAAAGCCTTCATAATATGACAAGTATGGATACAAAATTTATTAGAAATTCTTCCCTACTCCTTATTATCCATTTCTTCTTAGAAACGAACGCCATTTTGCCCATGTTGCCTCTGAGGAATAAAGATTCATTTGAGTAGAAAAATAGAGTGAACATATTGACAGTCTCCTGAAAAGTTGCATGAAAAATCTCATCAGTGTTGATTCACTTAAATCTTAAAGTAAAATTATCTTTTTTAAAATATATATTTTTTAAAAAAAAATTCAAATGTTTTAAGACAACGAGAACTCAGAACTCTTTTGCGATCTTGGCCATAGGCAAGGGAATCTTGTGAGTTAGCATATATTGAGCAGGACTTTTTTTCATCAGCCAAAGAGAGAAAATACCAAGATGAATTTAATTCAATACTTTCCATTAAGTGTTGAAATTACTCAAGCAGTACTGAAGTACGGTGCGGCCAGCCAGGAGCTTTCCTCATCATTGCCAGGTTTTTGCTTATCCTAGAAAGAATATCTTTGAATCATCTGAATCTGGAGGCCTCTTCTCCACTCTCCAGTCTGGATTTGAGCATCCTTAGCCTAATCCTTAAGTGAACAGCAAACTGTGGTTCTTAAGAGAGTTGGAATTGAAACTTCCAGGAATTTAATTTAGCGCTTCCAGTATGTTACCTTTTCAGAAGCAGAGCCTTCTTGGGCCCTCGTGACAACCCCTGCAGAGTTGAGTTTAACAACCTGGAAAAGCCACAAGCTCTATTTGATCTGCTTGGTCCAAATCAGACACAGGAAATTACCAGCCAGCTTCAAAAATATTATGTGATTAGGAAGCTGAGAAATGTGCCAAGCTGACCCAGCCAAAAGCATTACTGATAATTATTGATAGATACCCTCTATTTTCCTCCTCCTCTTCCCACAAGTTTTTAGAGATTTGCTCCACCAAATTCATGAGAAGAGTCCTCCACTCCTCTGTTCGCAACAGAATACCTTATGCCACCAGACTTGAAATTTTGGGCTTAGACAACTTAGAACTACGCCGCCTTAGGTCTGACCTAAGTGTAGCACATAAAATTATCTGCTACAATGTCCTACCCATCGATGACTACTTCAGCTTCAACCGCAACAATACACAAGCACACAATAGATACAAACTTAAGGTAAACCACTCCAAACTCGATTGCAGAAAATATGACTTCAGCAACAGAGTGGTCAATGCCTGGAATAAACTACCAGACTCTGTGGTTTCTTCCCCAAATCACCAAAACTTTAACCTTAGTCTGTCTACTGTTGACCTCACCCCATTCCTAAGAGGTCTGTAAGGGGCGTGCATAAGTGCACCAACGTACCTACCGTCCCTGTCCTAATGTTCCCATGTACTCAAAATCATCTCATGTATACATGTTTATACTTTTACTGCAATCTTATATATATGCTTGACAAAAATAAATAAATAAAATAAAATAAATTCTAAAGACAACAGAAATGCAACAGAAATGCAAACTAATCAGCTACAGTCCTCCCTCTGCCCCCTTCTTGCATTTTGTTATCTGTCTTTAAATAGAGGCTAGATTTTGAGAGACCTTTCTCTCCATTTTATCTGCTACATACTGTATATTCCATCCTTTCTACCATTTTCCTTTTGCCTGATCCTTCCACTGTACACCTGATTCACAAAGCTAAGTCAGTTTCGTAAAAACTGCAGTGCATATGCTCTCTCATTGCTATTCCCTAGAGATTGTTCATGTCTGGTCCCTCAGTATTACTTGAACACTGTTTCTCAAATAATTGCTACTTTTCCCTTTGTTTTCATTTTTATGGACTGTTGCTTCCCTGGCCAAGTGCTTTGTGAATGTTCATGTTTTGTTGCTATTCCTTCAATTCAATTTATTATTATGAAGGTTATTTTCTCAATGAATGCTGTTTCTCCAGGGACTGCTATTTTTACTTTCATTGCCATTTTTGATTGACATGCTTTCATTCCTCAACCTTACACCTTTCTCTAGGGTATTCACTCTAGGCTATGGACTTTTTAAATATGATTTAGTTAAAAAGATCTGACTTGCATATCAGTCCCTGTTGGACAATTTCTATGAAATATAATTGATTTCATACTGACCCTGTTGCTAAGCTTCCCTGACTAGGGAAGGGCTCATATGAACTCTGCTGGAAGAAAAAGTTAACTTCAGGAAGCACAAAATACTATGGCAGACTTTCACTAATTTGTTATTCATAATGATGAAAAAAAATATTAAATTAAGTCCTTGGGGAAAAAAAACTGGGTAAACATTTAAAATGGCAATAGATGTAAATTTTTAGACAGTTCCCATTACATTCAACCTAATAATCTCCTTTATTATATTCTTTGACTAGCATTACAAATAGAAAAATAAATAGCTTTGGAAACCCATTTACTAAAGGAATCGTGATATAAAAATAAAATATCACATCTACTGTAAACCAGATTGATTGATTATTTGCCATCAAGTTGTTTTCAACTTCTAGTGACCAGATAGTACCTAGATAGATAGTCAGAGATTTGCATGATTATATAGCTCAGTAAAGGTACTTGCAACCAGAACAGTTAAATAATGTACATCAAATGTATTTGTATTGCTCTCAGATTTTCAAATAATAAATGTTAGATTGTAAAAGGACCCTGTAATAGAAGGTTGTTGCCAGTCTAGCATTTTGAGATACAATTCATAAATGTGATTGTTCTGATGGTTGATATCCTTAATTAGTTCATTTATTGTTAATTCAGCTTCCACAAGATAAAACTGGCCTGTATATTCAGGAAAGAGAGAGGCCAAAGCAATATAACTTCTTCATTTAAATTTGATACCAATGAAACTGATAGCTGTCTTTCAACAACAGAAGTAACAACCCCATTGAGTTGAACATGATTCAGAGTCAGGAGGTCAGAATCTTTATCCAAACCTAAGCCACTTCCCATTATCTTTTCATAATGTTAAAGTATTAACAGTAAATAAATATTCTAATCTAACCCTTGGTGTAATTTATATAATTATATTTTTAACTACAGATCCGATATAGAACTAACAGAATGTGTTTAATTAGGCTAGAGAAAAGATTATCAGTTCACTGATTTGAGACTAAGTCCATGGTTCCCTACTTCTAATCAGGCTTCACTATGACGAGAAAACATGCAACAGTATTTGTGTTCTGCTAATAAACACTGCAAACTATGCCAGTCTGGCATTTGGAAAAATGTTTACTTGGCTCCAGAGAATAAAAGCACAAAATATATGATGGATAGTGTTATGTACTAACTGTCAGTACATGGTTTCACCCAGGTCCAGCGTTTGAGCGGGAAAATGCTCAAATGCTATTGGCTGTTCTGTCTGACAGCTCTCTATAAAAGGGCAAGCTGTCAAACCCTTGTTTGCTGGTTGTCTTGAGTAGTGCTGAATAAAGAGCTGTTCTGAAGTCTGTCTCCTGTGATCATTCCCACTATTTAACAGTGGCGACGAGGGCTTGGGACTAGGAGAATGAAGACGAGCCTCTCAAGCACAGCAACCAGCCAGGTGGACCTGTTCATTTCTGCCTACATCTACCGCGATGTCTGCCTTCCACCCGCCGGTGCCATTTGATCCCTCCTGGGAGAAGTGGGACTCGTACATGTGGCGTTTTGAGTGCTTCCTCGAAGCCAATGACTTGTTGGGTCTGACCGATAATCGGAAAACAGCTTTGTTTTTAAGTCACTGCGGCCCCGAGGTGTTTGACACCACGGAGTCGCTGTCAGACCCAACCCCTGTGCACACCGTACCATGGCACGTCCTTCAGGCAACCCTGAAGACACACTATGCGCCCACCCGTCCAAGGTCGTTCAGCGCTACGAGTTCAGGCAGCGGATACAGCAGGAGGGCGAGACGATAAATCAGTACATCGCTGCCCTCCATAAGGCTTCCGGCCACTGCAAATTCCATGACCTGGACGACATCCTGTTGGACCAGCTTATCTGTGGCGTGCAGGACATCTGCCTGCAGCGTCGGCTCCTGGCTAAGCCTAACCTCACCCTGGCTGCCGCTTTGGACGAAGCCAGGGCTGCAGAGTCTACCAAGGCTGCGGAATCCCTACACCGTTTCGCCGCTGCAAAGAAGGAGTCCAAGCCTTCTTCGGCTGTGCACCAAGGCACCCTCGGTGAGCCTGACAGCAGCGACGATGATGTCTGCCACACTGACCGCAAGTGCCTGCCTGCCTCAAAGGACTCCCCCCCTGTCTGTGCCAGCTGTGGGGGGAAACATCTGAGGGCATCGTGCCGTTTCCAGGATGCCGTATGCCAATGGTGTGAGAAAAGAGGGCATTTGGCGTGAGTTTGCCGCGCCATTTTTCCCACCAAGGATGCGCATGTGCAGGACTCTGCCCACGGCGAGCTGTCAAACCGATTCCGGTGCAAAACTCAAAGACCGTGCCAAAGAGCCTCCGCGCAACAACCCGACACCAACCAAACACGGGTTGCCAGAGCCAGCTGCCACAGTAAGAAGAAGTTGATGGTCACTGTCTCCATCGACGGAGCACCCATTACAATGGAGATCGACACCGGCTCAGTGGTCTCAATCATTGCATGGCAGACACTGAAGCTCACCTTCCCGAGTCTCTGGTCTACCCGCCTGCAGAAGACCTCCATTCGCCTCTCAGACTATCAGGGGAACCGAATCCCTGTCATCGGTCAAGGCCAGTTCCGAGTCAAGTTTAACTCATTCGAGGGGGTTCTCCAGCTCACCGTAGTCAACGGCAGCCTCCCAAGCCTCCTCGGCCTGGACTGGTTCAACGCGCTCGGTCTGGGAGTCACCGGCATCAATGCCATAGGGACCTCAGATTTTGACGACCTGTTCAACGAATTCCAGGATGTCTTCAGTGAAGGCTTGGGCAAGTATGTGGGGACTCCGATCTCTTTCAACCTTGACCCTAAGGTAGCCCCCATACGGCTTAAGCCCAGGCGGGTCCCTCTTCCTTTATGGCCAAAAATCGATAAGGAGTTAGACAAGCTCATCCAGCAAGGAATACTAGAACCAGTCGACCATGCAAAATGGAAGACTCCCATAGTCACCCCCGTTAAAGGGGATGGCAGCATCAGGATCTGCACCGACTATAAATGCACCTTGAATAAGGCTTTGCAACAGAGCGCCTATCCTGTGCCAATTGTGCACCATCTACTCCACTCCCTGGGGCCTGGTCACCTGTTCGCTAAACTAGATCTTGCGCAGGTGTACCAGCAGCTGCCAGTAGATGGCACTACCGCTGAGGCACAGACCATTGTGACTCACAGGGGAGCTTTTAAATGTCACAGGCTGCAGTTTCGGGTTAGTGTGGCCCCGGGATTGTTCCAGAATGTCATGGAATGTCTGTTGCAGAACATCCCCGGGGTCCTGTCCTACTTTGATGATGTCCTCATCTCTGCCTGTGACCAGGACCAGCTCCGCTGTCGAGTCAGGATGGTCCTGTCAAAACTGCGTGCTGCAGGGCTTAAAGCCAAGTGCAGTAAATGCTTGCTGGGGGTGGCAGAGGTAGACTTCTTAGGCTACTGAGTAAACGCAGAAGGGATCCACCCCACGGAGAGCAAACTCAGGGCCATCCACGAGGCCCCAGCTCCAAAAAACCAAGCCGAGCTCCAAGCCTTCCTTGGGCTCCTCAATTTCTATAGTCTGTTTCTGAAAGGCAAAGCCACCATAGCGGAACCACTCCACAGACTGTTCGCCAAGAACACCCCTTGGGTTTGGGGCCCCAAGGAAGCTGCAGCTTTCAAAGCTGTCAAACGATTGCTAACTAGTGACAGTTTTCTCATTCAATATAACTCAACCCTGCCACTGGTCCTTGTTTGTGACGCTTCTCCAGTGGGGGTTGGCGCCGTTCTTAGCCACAGGCTCCCTAATGGCACTGAGGCCCCTGTGGCTTACTACTTGAGAACTCTGTCCAGTGCAGAGAGAAACTATAGCCAACTGGACAGAGAAGCCTTGGCAGCCGTGGCAGGTGTGAAAAAATTTCACGAATATTTGTTTGGGAGGGATTTTGTTTTGGTTACGGACCACAAGCCTCTTTTGGGGTTGCTCACTGGGGACCGCCCCACTCCAGCTGCTCTATCTTCCCGTTTTGCCATTTTTCTCTCCACCTATTCATATCACCTGGTGCATCGGCCAGGAAGGGACATGGGCAACGCGGACGCTTTGAGCAAGTGCCCATTGCCCAATCTACTCATGGATATTACCCCGATGCCCCCGTCCTCCTTATTGACTTGGCAGATTCGGGACTGGTCACCTCTGCCGAGGTGGCTAGGCACACGGCCAAGTACCCTCACTCAAAACTGTTTTGAGCTGGGTGTGGAGGGGATGGCCGAAGGACCCGGTCAGATCTGACCTTAAACCATACAAGCAGAGGCAGCATGAACTGTCCGAGCAAGGGGGCTGCCTCCTCTGGGGCGATAGTGTGGTCATTCCAACCAGCCTGCGAGCTGGAATATTACGGACATTACATGAAGGCCATCCGGGGATTGTCCGGATGAAAGCCTTAGCTAGGGGGTATGTTTGGTGGCCAAATATGGACGCAGAAATCCAAAATTGGGTCGGGTTATGCAAACCCTGTCAAGAGTCTAGGCCAGCTCCGCCCAAGGCCCCAGTCCACGATTGGGAACAACCCAAAATCCCCTGGTCTCGGCTGCATGCCGATTTTGCAGGTCCCTACCATGGGCAGATGTTCTTAATAATTGTTGACGCCTACTCAAAGTGGCTCGAGATCTTCCCCATGGGCTCGACCACTGCTGAGGCTGTCATTAAGGTCCTCAGACACCTTTTTACAACCCATGGAATACTGGACGTCCTTGTAATGGACAATGGGCCCCAATTCACAGCCACCAGTTTCGAGGGGTACCTGGCAGAATTAGGGATCCGCCATGCCCTGTCCTCGCCATTTCATCCATGAATGGATTGGCTGAATGCTTCGTGTGATCAGCGAAAGAAGCGCTGGGTAGATTAGCCCCAGGGGATTGGCAGGCCAGAATCGATAAATTCCTCCTAACCCAACACATTACCCTAGTGCAACAACTAGCCGCAGCCCGGCCGAGCTCCTCATGGGTCGCAGGCTCCGTCTGTCTTGGACCGCCTGCACCCAAATTATTCAAAGAAAGAAAAGGCCAACCTCACACAAACAACCAGGGTTTTCTCAAAGGAAGACATAGTAAACGCCCACAATTATGCCGAGGGGTCCCTGTGGCTACCTGGGGTTATAGAGAAGGTAATAGGTCCCATGTCCTATGAGGTCCAGCTACAAGATGGCTGCCTTTGGAAAAGGCACATAGACCAACTTCGCAAGCGGGTAGAAGGGGAATTAAAAAACCCGCAAAATGTAAACGAATTTGTTCCTCCCCTAGCTAACTCAAGCCCGTGGGTGACGGAGGACCTACCCGGTGAAGCAGAAGTCCAGTAGCGTCCTCCAATCGAACCAGTTCCCTTAGTCGAGGACGCCACGCCCGATAAGTTCCAGGAGCTTCCATGCTCAGACCCAGGAGTGACAGCAGACCTGTCCGCACAGGCCGCTGCCTCACCAACAACTGAGCTGCGCAGGTCAGGGAGGATTCCCAAATGCCCCGCCTACCTGCGTGACTATGTTTGTCGGACTGTTCCATCTAAGAGGGGAGGGGTGTTATGTACTAACTATCATTGCATGGTTTCACCCAGGTCCAGCATTTGAGCGGGAAAATGCTCAAACACTATTGGCTGTTCTGTCTGACAGCTCTCTATAAAAGGGCAAGCTGTCAGACCCTTGTTTGCTGGTTGTCTTGAGTAGTGCTGAATAAAGAGCTGTTCTGAAGTCTGTCTCCTGTGATCATTCCCACTATCTAACAGATAGAAAGCAAGATGAGAGTTTAAAACTTTTAAAATTTATTGAAACTATAATTTTTGTCCTTTTCTCTTTGTAATCTCTCTTTCCATCCATCTTTCTAATATTTGTAACTAGTCGGATCCTTAGACCCCACTGAACAAGGTGATCTTATGAAAAATGAAAACTGTGAGAAGGAAAGCATTCATCACTGAAGTTATTGAACAGATAGAAATGGCTCTATTTCCAAGGACTAAATAAATCAATAATATACACAATTTTATTCATACAAGAAAGCTGGACAGTAGTTACTGCCTAAAATTTCACAGCTTTATCACAAGGAACTTGATTTCAAATAAAATACTAAAGCTGGATTTTCTGAAAGAAAAAGTCACGTACAGTTACCAGTAGTTTATAATGACTGTGGATTTTTTTTAGAGCTAATTCTGGTAGGACCAAGATCTGCAGAGTTATTAAACAGATTTGTGCATTTTGAAAGTCCAAGGATAAAACTATATTTAATATCCAATCAATGTAATTTGTTAAAAACATACCCAGGAGAACACAGCTTCAAATAGGAACAGAGAATAAACAGAAGTTGCTTTCTTGTTAGAAAGGGAAAATTACTTGTGGTTAAAAACTAAGTGAAGAGAGAAACTGGGAAAACAACTCACCTTTCCCAGCAGCATTGTGCTGTCCTGCCTTTGTGTTGTATGGAGTAATTTTATTTATTTATTTATTTATTTGTCAAACATGTACAAGATAGCAGGTATAGGTATAAACATAAACATAATCAAAGTGAATACAGATAGATGAAGACAATAGGACAGTAGGACAGGGACGGTAGGCACGCTGGTGCGCTTATGCACGCCCCTTACAGACCTCTTAGGAATGGGGTGAGGTCGACAGTAGACAGTCTAAGGTTAAAGTTTTTTGGGGTTGGGGAAGAAACCACAGAGTCAGGTAGTGAATTCCAGGCATTGATCACTCTGTTGCTGAAGTAGTATTTTCTGCAGTCGAGTTTGGAGCGGTTTACATTACATACACTACATATACACATTACATACAATACCTTTAAAA